>JARSSU010046655.1:0-69709 GCA_029619165.1 Eurosta solidaginis
CTAACGAGCGGATTCTGAGCGTACTGGTTTAAAATAGTACCAGAACATTATTGTATCGAAAATCGTTACCAGTTCTTTTATTCGCGATTCTGGCCAAAGTGGAACGCTGTCATCACGGTCTAGAACTCACCATGTCTTGGTGAAAAATTTTAAAGTTGGTTTTCTTCCTTTCTCCATGGCGGACCGATACAAAGTGTGTGCATGCGACAGCTGAATATACACTTTTTATTTGATTTGCTACATCACTTTCCGCGCAGTAGATTATTGACATTCGTCCATGTCGAATTTACAAAACAAAGTACATGCCATTTTTATTTATGTGTGTAGTATTGTAGGCTGCACCTTGTATGGTTCCGCCATGGCTTTACGCGAAAATGTGTCACGTAGATACCCAGTTAACAGAATATACGAGACGATGTGTATATATCTACATGCTGCATAAGATTACATAGTTATGATTGTATATTTATTCTGCAAAGAACATAATGTAACCAATCGATAGCACGCAGGCACGACTTTTTGTTACTATGTATCTTTACCTATATTGCGCTTCCAATCTATATTTTTTCAGTTTTGTTGGCCTTTTCTAAACCAGCACTGTGGGTGGTTATTTCAGATGTAGCCACCTCCTTTTGTGGGTGAAAAATTATCCGGCTACTTTCGCGATTAGAATACCATCAAGGGTGTAAAGTCACAGATTTTCGTTACACGTGCGAAGAATGTTTGTTGTTTTTTGTAAGAGAAGAAAACGCGAACACTAGAATCGCGGGGCGTAATGTCTCTTAACTTGCACGAATCTGAGCCAAAGGTAGATATGTGCACAAAATTAGCTTGGTCAGCTGACTTCTATCGTTTTTAATAATGCACCAGAAAGCTATCGGTTAGGTAGCTGTGATGTATATTACATATTGCGGCATATTCATAGACGAAATTTAGTTGGTACTTAAAGTTAGTTGAAGCTTTTTCGACAGATAGCCAATAGAAGATTATGTCAAAAAGCTGTAACTAACTTTTAGTTCTTAACTAAGTTTGACTATGAATACGCCCCATTGTTTTGTATAAGATATTAAACGTATATTATGCTTTTTATAGATGTGCTGAGAGTTTTGATGGAGATTATTTATAAGATGGATCAAATTGAACAGAATGTAAGAAGTAGGGTAATAGGGGACGGAGGAAAAATAGTATTAAAATTCACAATGATTTTGTATTTAACTAGATCTTTGTATTTTACAATATTCATGCAAAGTACTTTTTGTATTCTTTAAACTTAGCAACGTACACTCAGCTACAATCAAAGCGTACTAATGAAAATGGTGGAGGAAATAAAGCAAGATGTAAGTATTGTTTTTATTTAATTAATTTTACTTTTCACTTCAATTATTCTCTAATGGCTTAGGCTTTTTTGTGTATATACAAATCTTTGCTATGCAGAATATTAGTTTCATTCCCCTAACGATAGATTACTTACTTCTTACTTAATTGGCGCTTAACCGTCTAAACGGTTATGGCCGTCCAACAACGATAGATTATTATCTTAAATATACGGCCACCGTGGTGTGATGGTAGCGTGCTCCGCCTATCACACCGTATGCCCTGGGTTCAACTCCCGGGCAAAGCAACATCAAAATTTTAGAAATAAGATTTTTCAATTAGAAGAAACTTTTTCTAAGCGGGGTCGCCCCTCGGCAGTGTCTGGCAAGCGCTCCGATTGTATTTCTGCCATGAAAAGCTCTCAGTGAAAACTCATCTGCCTTGCAGATGCCGTTCGGAGTCGGCATAAAACATGTAGGTCCCGTCCGGCCAATTTGTAGGGAAAAATCAAGAGGAGCACGACGCAAATTGGAAGAGAAGCTCGGCCTTAGATCTCTTCGGAGGTTATATCCCCCTGGGATATCGGGATATCCCCCTGAAGAAGCTAGAGAGACTAGCGAAACGTCGGGTAGAAAGATGAAATAAAGTTTTTATTTTGCATCTAAAATACATTGGTCAAAAAAGCCTAACCAAAATTTAATTCTATAAATAAATTGACCGGAAAAAGTCATTATTGTTTATATATTCTTTTTTTATTGAATAATTTTTCAATGACACACTTTAAACATTTTTTTCATGGGCTGGTACAAGCCAAGGGAATCTTTATTAAAGCAACTACAAGCGAGGAGGCCTTCGACGCATCGTAGGAATGCAAAACATACGCATATATATACATACATATCTACTTTTTTTTTGATTCCCTAATTATTTAATCACACCACGTATATATGCATATTTAGTTATATGCTTTTATTAATATTACTTATATACATTTTTTTTGCTAACACCTCCAAATCCTTTCTTTTGTGTAAATTGATTATTTTATTATATACGCTCGCGCATACATATTTACATACATATGTATAATACTTTTTGTTAAAGATTAAAGATACGAACTAAGCGGAGTAATTATAGTTCTACTTTTACTACAAGTATATGATATTTAATGAGAAATGTTTTCTTTAATTGAAATTTAAAACTTCATATATAAATAGTTCAACTAGATTTTTAAGAAGTATTTGCAATGGATTGAATTTTGTTTCAATAATAATAATTGTAATTGGCGGCCACCGTGGTGTGATGGTAGCGTAATCCGCCTATCACACCGTATGCCCTGGGTTCAACTCCCGGGCAAAGCAACATCAAAATTTTAGAAATAAGATTTTTCAATTAGAAGAAATTTTTTCTAAGCGGGGTCGCCCCTCGGCAGTGTCTGGCAAGCGCTCCGATTGTACTTCTGCCATGAAAAGCTCTCAGTGAAAACTCATCTGCCTTGCAGATGCCGTTCGGAGTCGGCATAAAACATGTAAGTCCCGTCCGGCAAATTTGTAGGGAAAAATCAAGAGGAGCACGACGCAAATTGGAAGAGAAGCTCGGCCTTAGATCTCTTCGGAGGTTATCGCGCCTTACATTTATTTATTTAATAATAATTGTTATAATGGGTAATTAGTTTGTTTTACTTTGGTTTGAGACACAGGAGTTAGTGGTAATGTATCGGGGCCTCAATAACATCTATGAGGCCAATGGTAGGGCGGGTACAGAGACAGCCACCAATCGTTGCAACAATGAGCTGCCATGCATAAAGGTAGGTATGTCATATTGATGAAGTGTGGCATGCAAGTGCGTTTGTTGTTTTTTTCTGTTTTTATATTTCCTTATGCTAGTGTATCCCAGTGTGCAAACTAAATTATTCTGTTTGGCCATTGACTGGGGAGAGTAGTGCTGTGCAGTGATCACGTTAAGGAATCCACGAAGCTGAAGCTCCGGGCCTGAACGCCAGTGCACACGCCGTGTCATTGCACCTTGCCACAAGCACTGCTGCTCTTTTGTCCTTGAATGTGCCTATCGCCCACTCAGTCAATGGATATCATAACAATCGATAATCACACCACGAACCTGGTATCGATATATCGATATTTACATGCTCTATGCAGCTCTATCACCAACAGCTAACAGCGAATCTAGAACAAAGTTCATTAATTATATTGTGTGCATTCCGTTCTAGTCGTTTCGTCGGAGTGGTCGTGCGGGTCATCCTCGGCTCAACTGCAATTTGTCTGGCTTTTTTAGTTGAGCCGAAAATTTAAATAGGCCTCAAGGTTGGCTTTGTGCTTTCTTCTGGCGGAGTTGGGAGATGCAGTGCTTCACTGACTTGGAGTCAGATGGTGACTGTGCACTCCTAAAGCACCAAATACACGACACGAACATTCCCGCGAACATTCCGCAATCTTGTTCGCAGCTTTGGCCATACACCATACGAACTTTTGGCCGAACATTAGTTCTCTTTCAGACAGCGATGAATACGGACAACAATTGTGCTGCAGCAATATTGCTCGCTGTGGCAATTAATTAATTAATTAATAATCTTTGCTTTTCACTTGCCACAATGATGGCAAAGATTTATACATTTCAATAAATTCACTCAGAAATTTTTTATTGTCCATTTTACTTTTCCGCGCACGTCTGTCCCGTTCAGAAATTACTACGATTATGAGCTATTTCGCCATACACCCACGAACATTTGCGCGAACTGGCAAACACCACCATACACGACAGAAAAGGTCGCAGAAACATGACATAACGGGAATGTTCGCGGAAATGTTCGCGTCGTGTATTTGGCGCTTAACAGGAATCAGTGAAATTATAAGTGAACGCATATTGAAATATTGGAATTTAAAACCTGGCGTGGGCCACATAAAACCAACTCGTTTTACATATAACGGATCGTAACGGGACAGTGTCTAGCACATGGCAACAGGCCATATACTGGAAATTAGAAAATTCTTGGAATTATAACGGAACAAATTACGGCATATAATTGGACAATTGGTTGCTGAATAAGCAGCTCGTGTTAAAATCTATGCAATACTCAGTGCATATCTACATTTAATTGCAATTTTGATTGCAAAAATTTTGAATTCACTTTTTGTGAACTTTATTAATAAATTCGACAAATTGATTATAACCTGGCGTGGCGCCATTGAAACACAAATCTAAATTTAAATTACGAACAATTACTGAAATTGATATCAATTTGCAAGCTGCTACACGTGGTTCTGGCCTCTATGGTATTACCATTGTGTACAAGCTGTGGAAAAATAAATATTAAAAACTTTACTGATTTTGTTGACTGGCGTGAGGCCATGAAAAAACTATTGAAAATACTGTCGGAATATAATCTGATTTTATGAGGATCTTAAGAATCCCTACCACAGAAATTAGTGTCTAAAGCGTATTGATGATGAAGGCTTAGCACCCTGGGAAATGGATCTCTCTGCGCAGTTATGGCAGGTTGTCTGAAAAATTTTCTACTTACTATTCCAAAAACAAAATACAATTTTTAAAATTTAGAAAAATACCAATAATTATCTTTAGAAAAAAATTACTGTTCTGGCCTTGAGCTCGAATCGAACCTTGAATCATTTATCAATAGGCCGATAAAAACAAAAACAATTGTTAATAAACCATGAGCACTTGGGAATGTCAAACAAAGTAATTGACAATAAACAAAAATTCAGCATTATCAGTGATTTGCACGAGAGGCGCAACACTGAATAAATATAGTTGGTAAAAGGAATAGAAGTAGCGAATTTGCCAGTCAAACAAACCACCGCTGTATAGCTAAATGGTTAGCGCAGCGTGTCTAAAGCGCACTGATGATGAAGGCTTAGCACCCTTCGAAATGGATCTATCTGCGCAGCTATGGCAGGTTGTCTGAAAAATTTCTACTTACTATTCCAAAAACAAAATACAATTTTTCAAATTTAGAAAAATTTTAAAATAACAATAATTATCATTAGAAAAAAATTATTGTTCTGGCCTTGAGCTCGAATCGAACCTTGAATCATTTATCAATAGGCCGATAAAAACAAAAGCAATTGTTAATAAATCATGAGCACTTGGAAATGTCAAACAAAGTAATTGACAATTTCTGGCCTTGAGCTCGAATCGAACCTTGAATCATTTATCAATAGGCCGATAAAAACAAAAACAAAAAAAAATAATAATTTTATTGTGAACTCTCCATTGAATATACTTGAAGCGCCATCCTTGCGTGTAAAATTAAAAGAGCTAACGACGGATATAATGCAATCGGATGATACATGTTTAGCTTTACTAGCACGTAATGAATCCAATTTATTAGTAGAAGTGCTGGAACAGGCACAGGGACAATGGCAGATGTGTTCAAATTGAGTGCCCAGTAAAGAATTTATTGTACATCAAGCTCTACGAAATAGACAGCATTTTACATCCTTAGTTGCTACGAACTTGAAAAGCGCGCATAATATTTTAGACAAAGGATTACGTAAAAATTTGTTAATGAATTTTCTAATACCATACAAACATTAGCTAAAGTGGGCAATATACATAAATGGTTAACGGAATATAGTGTGGATGAAAGTCCTCAGCAATTGCTTGAAATTCATAAATTTTTCTATGCAGACTTTCAACGTATTGCAATAATTTTAGATTTTCTAAAAAGATTTGCAGAAACCTACAAGTCAATAACGTTGGATACTGTTTTAAATGCGCGAAGCGTTCTAAAGTTACTCTACGATCATGATGTTAATGCAAGGTATTTTTGTTGATACACAGTTTAATTGCATATTAGAGTTAAGTGTGAGCAGAGCTGGGTAGGGTAAAGCCACTAGTATCCGCACACTTAGAGGGCTTAGAATATACCCGCGGCATGTATGCCCGTCTGATGCGACTAAAATACCTAAATGATTGAATGGGTTGTGTAGCGTAAGCTTGCTCCTGCGCAATTGTGGAGATCCACACCAAAAAGCTAAAAATTTTTTTTTAATGCAGCTCCTTTCCACTTGTTAATTTCTATCGAAATTTCGAATAGCGAATTTAAGAACGCAACCAAGTCTTCATTACGTTGACTTAAAACCATCATATAAGATTATTTCTGACTAGTATTTGCAACAATCTTCCTCATTGTATGGAGATTCATATCAAAACAACACATTTACAAACTCGTCGCACCAAAACGTAACATTTACATTTTTCAATGTTGTTGTTGTTGTTGTAACCTCACACATTTTTCAATAGCTTATAATGGCTAAAGTGACATATTAATTTAAAATACAAGTAGCTCCTTCGTTTTGTGCTTATTAGGAAGAACTTACTCCGACTTACTAAAAAAACAACTTTCGTTAGGTATCCATGGTAAAATAAACTTTGCCAATTTTATCGAAACTATTTATGATGTAAATGTTTATTTGGTAGCAGAGGCTCTGGCGACTCCAAGTTTCAAGGAACTAGGGGCGGGGGCAGTATGGCATAGAAGGTTCAGTGTGGTCATAATAAATCGTTCCCGGCATGGTCGAGCTTGTAAAAAGGACCATCAACGTCAACGGTAATATTTGAGGGGTCGACTGCTAATACGCGTCAAAAAATATCGAGAGAGGTGTGAAAAGACGCGTATTGACCTCGACAACCATAATCCGAAGGTGGAAAAGAAAAATTGTATTTCTGTCCGGAGATATTTGCAGTTGAAGTTGGCGATTTTAATGTGGTTGTTGCAATGTTGGTGTACCCACAAAAAAAAATTGTGAGCATAAGTGTTTTGCGCGGATATAGTTTTGGTCTCCAAACCAGTGTTGGACCCACCCAGGGTAATTTTTTAAAAGCGCGGCCGAAGTCCGCCAACGCAGAAAGGTGTTTTGCGCAAAAATACTATGGATTCCACTCCCCGTTACGGAGGTACCCGCGGGCCATTTTTCGGTTTTTCGTTAATATCTTTTGAACGAGTTAAAATTTACATTTTCCTCCTTCGGATTATTAATGTTGATATCAAGACGCATCGTATGACACCTCTCTCGATATTTTTGGACGCGTATTAGCAGTCGACCCCTCAACTAGACTATTACCCAAATAAATACTGTTATTCCGCCTACTTCTTTATTTGGAGGATTTCGTTCTGACTCTCCACCGCCGGCCGAGATACGCGAAGTACACCCCCAGTGGGTTAGGGGCTAAGAATATACCCGCGGTAGGTATGCCTGTCGAAAGAGGCGATTAAAATACCAAATTGATTCAAGGGGTTGCCAGCGCAAATTATATAGCCTATCCAAGCTGTTGTTGTTGGTCGCCATTTTCAGTCAATAGATTTTTGCTAGGATGGTCCTCCAGGTATGCCGCCCGCATCTACTGGACCAGGTGGGGCAATGACACCACATCGAGTTATGCCAAGGTATATACCACAACAGCAACCGGGTTGTGCAATGCCACGACAGCAGCAGCAACAACCTATCTGCCAATGCCAAATCAGTCGGGCTATCCACCACAACCTGGTCCACCTGGTTGTCCTCCATAACCTCAAAAGCCAGGTTATCCTCTACAACAACCAGGTGCACCAGGTGGTTACATGGGTGAAATGATGCCACCAACACAACCTGGACAGGCGCCAATGCCCAGTCAGCCACCCATGCCGGGTCAACCCCCAATACCCGCACGTCCTGGTTATAATGTATGCTAATACAACTAATATATTTCAAATATTGCTGATGATTATTTTTATACTCAGTTGAGCAGAGCTCACAGAGTATATTAAGTTTGATTGGATAACGATTGGTTGTACATATATAAAGGAATCGAGATAGATATAGACTTCCATATATCAAAATAATCAGGATCAAACAAAAATTTGACTGAGCTATGTCCGTCCGTCCGTCCGTCCGTTAACACGATAACTTGAGTAAATTTTGAGGTATCTTGATGAAATTTGGTATGTAGGTTCCTGAGCACTCATCTCAGATCGCTATTTAAAATGAACGATATCGGACTATAACCACGCCCACTTTTTCGATATCGAAAATTTCGAAAAACCGAAAAGTGCGATAATTCATTACAAAAGACCGATAAAGCGACGAAACTCGGTAGATGAGTTGAACTTATGATGCAGAATAGAAAATTAGTAAAATTTTGGACAATGGGCGTGGCACCGCCCACTTTTAAAAGAAGGTAATTTAAAACTTTTGCAAGCTCTAATTTGGCAGTCGTTGAAGATATCATGATGAAATTTGGCAGGAACGTTACTCCTATTACTATATGTACGCTTAATAAAAATTAGCAAAATCGGAGAAGGACCACGCCCACTTTTAAAAAAAATTTTTTTTTAAAGTAAAATTTTAACAAAAAATTTAATATCTTTACAGTATATAAGTAAATTATGTCAACATTCAACCCCAGTAATGATATGGTGCAACAAAATACAAAAATAAAAGAAAATTTCAAAATGGGCGTGGTTCCGCCCTTTTTTATTTAATTTGTCTAGGATACTTTTAACGCCATAAGTCGAACAAAAATTAAACAATCCTTTTGAAATTTGGTAGGGGCATAGATTTTATGACGTTAACTGTTTTCTGTGAAAATGGGCGAAATCGGTTGATGCCATGCCCAGTTTTTATACACAGTCGTCCGTTTGTCCTTCCGCATGGCCGTTAACACGATAACTTGAGCAAAAATCGACATATCTTTAATGAACTTAGTTTACGTGCTTACTTGAACTCACTTTATCTTGATATGAAAAATGAACGAAATCCGACTATGACCACGCCCACTTTTTCGATATCGAAAATTACGAAAAATGAAAAAAATGCCATAATTCTATACCAAATACGAAAAAAGGGATGAAACATGGTAAGGTAATTGGATTGTTTTATTGACGCGAAATATAACTTTAGAAAAAACTTTATAAAATGGTTGTGACACCTACCATATTAAGTAGAAGAAAATGAAAAAGTTCTGCAGGGCGAAATAAAAAACCCTTAAATCTTGGCAGGTATTACATATATAAATAAATTAGCGGTATCCAACAGATGATGTTCTGGGTCACCCTGGTCCACATTTTGGTCGATATCTGGAAAACGTCTTCACATATACAACTACCACCACTCCCTATTAAAACTCTCATTAATACCTTTAATTTGATACCCATATCGTACAAACTCACTCTAGAGTCACCCCTGGTCCACCTTTATGGCGATATCTCGAAAAGGCGTCCACCTATAGAACTAAGCCCCACGCCCTTTTAAAATACTCATTAACACCTTTCATTTGATACCCATATCGTACAAACATATTCTAAAGTCACCCCTGGTCCACCTTTATGGCGATATCTCGAAAAGGCGAACACCTATGGAACGAAGGCCCACTCCCTTTTAAAAATACTCATTAACAACTTTCATTTGATACCCATATCGTACAAACAACGTCTAGAGTCACCCCTGGTCCACCTTTATTGCGATACCTCGAAAAGGCGTCCACCTATAGAACTAAGGCCCACTCCCTTTTAAAATACTCATTAACTTATTTCGTTTGATACCCATATTGCACAAACGAATTCTAGAGTCACCCTTGGCCCACCTTTATGGCGATATATCGAAACGGCGTCCACCTATGGAACTAAGGATTACTCCTTTTTAAAATACTCATTAACACCTTTCATTTGATACCCATATCGTACAAACGCATTCTAGAGTCACCCCTGGTCCACCTTTATGGCGATATCTCGAAACGGCGTCCACCTATGGAACTAAGGATTACTCCCTTTTAAAATACTCATTAACACCTTTCATTTGATACCCATATCGTACAAACGCATTCTAGAGTCACCCCTGGTCCACCTTTATGGCGATATCTCGAAAAGGCGACCACCTATACAACAACCACCACTCCCTTTTAAAACCCTCATTAATACCTTTAATTTGATACCCATATCGTACAAACACATTCTAGAGTCACCCCTGGTCCACCTTTATGGCGATATTTCGAAACTGCATCCACCTATAGAACTAAGGCCCACTCCCTTTTAAAATACTCATTAACACCATTCGTTTGATGCCCATATTGTACAAACAAATTCTAGGGTCGCCCCTGGTCCACCTTTGTGGCGATATCTCGAAACGGCGTCCACCTATGGAACTAAGGATTACTCCCTTTTAAAATACTCATTACCACCTTTCATTTGATACCCATATCGTACTCTCCACCGCCGGCCGAGATACGCGAAGTACACCCCCAGTGGGTTAGGGGCTAAGAATATACCCGCGGTAGGTATGCCTGTCGAAAGAGGCGATTAAAATACCAAATTGATTCAAGGGGTTGCGAGCGCAAAATATATAGCTTATCCAAGCTGTTGTTGTTGGTCGCCATTTTCAGTCAATAGATTTTTGCTGGGATGGTCCTCCAGGTATGCCGCCCGCATCTACTGGACCAGGTGGGGCAATGACACCACATCGAGTTATGCCCAGGTATATACCACAACAGCAACCGGGTTGTGCAATGCCACGACAGCAGCAGCAACAACCTATCTGCCAATGCCAAATCAGTCGGGCTATCCACCACAACCTGGTCCACCTGGTTGTCCTCCATAACCTCAAAAGCCAGGTTATCCTCTACAACAACCAGGTGCACCAGGTGGTTACATGGGTGAAATGATGCCACCAACACAACCTGGACAGGCGCCAATGCCCAGTCAGCCACCCATGCCGGGTCAACCCCCAATACCCGCACGTCCTGGTTATAATGTATGCTAATACAACTAATATATTTCAAATATTGCTGATGATTATTTTTATACTCAGTTGAGCAGAGCTCACAGAGTATATTAAGTTTGATTGGATAACGGTTGGTTGTACATATATAAAGGAATCGAGATAGATATAGACTTCCATATATCAAAATAATCAGGATCAAAAAAAAATTTGATTGAGCCATGTCCGTCCGTCCGTCCGTCCGTTAACACGATAACTTGAGTAAATTTTGAGGTATCTTGATGAAATTTGGTATGTAGGTTCCTGAGCACTCATCTCAGATCGCTATTTAAAATGAACGATATCGGACTATAACCACGCCCACTTTTTCGATATCGAAAATTTCGAAAAACCGAAAAAGTGCGATAATTCATTGCAAAAGACCGATAAAGCGACGAAACTCGGTAAATGAGTTGAACTTATGATGCAGAATAGAAAATTAGTAAAATTTTGGACAATGGGCGTGGCACCGCCCACTTTTAAAAGAAGGTAATTTAAAACTTTTGCAAGCTCTAATTTGGCAGTCGTTGAAGATATCATGATCAAATTTGGCAGGAACGTTACTCCTATTACCATGTGTACGCTTAATAAAAATTAGCAAAATCGGAGAAGGACCACGCCCACTTTTAAAAAAAAATTTTTTTAAAGTAAAATTTTAACAAAAAATTTAATATCTTTACAGTATATAAGTAAATTATGTCAACATTCAACTCCAGTAATGATATGGTGCAACAAAATACAAAAATAAAAGAGAATTTCAAAATGGGCGTGGTTCCGCCCTTTTTCATTTAATTTGTCTAGGATACTTTTAACGCCATATGTCGAACAAAAATTAACCAATCCCTGGTCCACCTTTATGGCGATATCTCGAAAAGGCGAACACCTATGGAACGAAGGCCCACTCCCTTTTAAAAATACTCATTAACAACTTTCATTTGATACCCATATCGTACAAACAACGTCTAGAGTCACCCCTGGTCCACCTTTATTGCGATACCTCGAAAAGGCGTCCACCTATAGAACTAAGGCCCACTCCCTTTTAAAATACTCATTAACTCCTTTCGTTTGATACCCATATTGCGCAAACGAACTCTAGAGTCACCCTTGGCCCACCTTTATGGCGATATATCGAAACGGCGTCCACCTATGGAACTAAGGATTACTCCCTTTTAAAATATTCATTAACTCCTTTCATTTGATACCCATATCGTACAAACGCATTCTAGAGTCACCCCTGGTTGACCTTTATAGCGATATCTCGAAAAGGCGACCACCTATACAACAACCACCACTCCCTTTTAAAACCCTCATTAATACCTTTAATTTGATACCCATATCGTACAAACACATTCTAGTCACCCCTGGTCCACCTTTATGGCGATATTTCGAAACTGCATCCACCTATAGAACTAAGGCCCACTCCCTTTTAAAATACTCATTAACACCATTCGTTTGATGCCCATATTGTACAAACAAATTCTAGGGTCGCCCCTGGTCCACCTTTGTGGCGATATCTCGAAACGGCGTCCACCTATGGAACTAAGGATTACTCCCTTTTAAAATACTCATTAACACCTTTCATTTGATACCCATATCGTACAAACGCATTCTATTGTCAACCCTGATCCACCTTTATGGCTATATCCCTAAATGGCGTCCACCTATAGAACTATTGCCCACTCCCTCATAAAATACTCTTTAATGCCTTTCATTTGATACACATGTCATACAAACACATTCCAGGGTTTCCCTCGATTCATTTTCCTACATGGTTATTTTCCCTTATGTTGTCACCATAGCTCTCAACTGAGTATGTAATGTTCGGTTACACCCGAACTTAACCTTCCTTACTTGTTGTATTATTTTCTTTAGCAACTACCTGCACCTGGTACTGGTATCAACAGGCGCAACAGTATGATCAAGCCCAAAGCCGTTTAGATCCCGATCAGATGCCAAATCCGATAAGCGTTATCATTGAAAATCAGCGCTGGTGGTGCTTTTATTACTAATCAACAAGGTTTATTGCCACCATTGGTGACCACAAAATATGTGGTACAAGATCAGAGTAAAGCCGGAGTCATTGGTGCCGTATGTCGTATCGCTGTATCCGTATCCCTAACGTAATCAGCTGTTTATCGTTACGACGGTAAACCAAAGCCCAATTGGTTGGCTACGATACGGTTACGACCTTAGCGGCACCAATAATCGATTGCATTGATTCTCATAAGGTTGGTCGAATCAGCTGTTAAAAGGTTACCGATACGGTTACCGACACGGTTACCGATAAAGCACCAATGTCTCCAGCTTAACTCCTCGCCACGATACGTTAGGTATTGATATTCTAAATCAATTTTGCAGGCCTTTTTGTATTGCATACCTGCAACAGCTGATTTATTAAAAATAACAGCTTTGTCCTTTACACCATTGTGGATGATGACAAAGTGTGATCTCTTCTGCATAAACGTCAAAATTCCAAAGTGATTGGATCACCTGATTCGTATTTGACTATCGCTGTCTCATTCTGTATCTCTTTCTATCACCCGCTGAAGATAGGCGCCGCCATATTGAACAGCCTGTCAAAACGCTGAAAAGTAGCCATATTGAACAGCCTGTCAGGCAGTTGGCAGATAAGAGATCACACTTTGTCATCATTCACAATGCTTTACACTTACCATCTCACCAATGGCACGCACGGTTAAGGGTGAATATGAGTCACCCATTGTAAATTTTGGTGAATTGGGTCCAATTATATGTAATCGTTTGCAAGCAGGCATGCTTAACCAACGAAACGATATCATTTCGTTACGATAATCAACGTTAATAAACGAAACGAAGTCATTTCGTTTCGTTTATTAACGTTAAGATCGTCAAATTAACGAAATGATTTCGTTTCGTTTTCTGCCATATCAAAACGAAATCAAATCGTTTATGTTGATTATTAATTTCAAACTATGCTGGCAAAGCTGATTGATGGCGGAGTCATTAAAGGTGAAAGCATTAGCCAAGCTGATTGCAACTTTTCTCATGAATTTTGACAGTACGAACATTTCTCAGAGTATTTTTGACATTACCACCAACGAATTACACAAACAAATTACATAGAGTTTGTGTGTGTATGTGCGCTCGTTGTTGCCACCTTACGGCTTCACCATGGCTATAGCATTGCCAGCAAAATTCAAACATAAAGTATCACGTTTTTGTTAACGTTTTTAACGTTAACGAAAGCTTTTCGTTTCGGTTAAAAACGAGATACAATTTATCTTGATAATTTCTTTATCGATAATATTTCGAAGTGTTTCAACGGAAACGGTGGAAATTTTTTGATAAACGATTAGCTTAACGTTAAGGTGCATCCCTGTTTGCAAGGCTAAAATGCAATTTGTAGATGCTGGTTGTCGTTTCCAATTTCTAATGTGTAAAGTAACAACAGATGGTAAAAAAAAATTTTCACTTTTACTTGTGTTCATTGATCCATATTTTTTCTCAACAGTGCCAACTGAATATTTCCAACATTTGGCCACACCGGACAGCGTGTCGATAAATATGAACGTCCTGAACTTGTATTGGGTACATGAGTTTTTGTGTAAAAAATGTTTGGGTACCGTTAGCTCTCAAGGTAAACCTCAACTCATATCCAACATCAATGCCTCGTATTCAATTGTGGACGCTGTACGCACTAAATTGGGTCCCCGCACACAATTTCAAACGATTGGATATTGTGCATGCAGCCGTAAAACTCTAGTCGACATCGCCAAAGCTCAAATGCTGAGGTAGTTTTTGTTATATTAGAGTGTATAGAATAAAAATCTTTCTGTTATCAGGTCGGCGATGGCACCACTTCAGTAGTACTTTAAGCAGGTGAAATCTTAAAACAAGTTAAGCCATATGCTGAGGAAGGCGTGCATGCACGTATCGTCATTAAAGCTATACGTAAAGCATTACAATTATGCATGATAAAATATGACATGGCTGTACATGTCGAAGCGCCAATCAAAGGAACAACAACGTGCTTTATTGGAAAAATCCTCTGCCACAGCAATGTCCTCCAAACTTATTTATCAACAAAAGGATTTCTTTTCTAAAATGGTTGTGGACGCTGTACTTTCATTTGATGGACCTAAAGTCATACAAAAAATATAAAATCGCATTATTAAATATAGAATTGGAATTGAAGGCTGAGCGTGTACCAGAAGAAGATTTGAAACGTACAATGAAATATTGTGGTGGTGCTGTTATGACTACAGCTAATGATATTAATTCAAGTGTTTTGGGTCAATGTGATTACTTTGAAGAACGTCAAGTTGGTGGTGAACGTTTCAACATTTTCCAAGGTTTGATAGTGGGTTTGACATTGATTTTATTTTCATAGTTTATAATTATTTAAAGGTTGCGTTAATGCTAGAACATGTACATTGATTTTACGTGGCGGTGCCGAACAATTTTTGGAAAACTGAGCTTCGTTAAATGATGCTATAATGATTGTGCGGCGTACAATTAAACATGATTCTGTTCTTGCTGGTAAGTCAAAATACAACTTGAAAAAAATATCTAATCTTAAATTGTTTAGTAATATTATGAAAAGATTGTGTCCAACTACGGAAGAAAAAACTATAAAATTTGTGTCAGTGAAATGATAATTATTGCTTTTGGTTGTTAGTTTTGAGACATCGTCTTCGAGTGCCTTCAGATGTTGTTGTTGTAGAAGTGCTTCGCCCCACCCAATAGGTCTGACCAATCACAAATTGTCATCAATGTCGTCTAACGGGAGTCCGAGGAACTTGCTGTTTCAACAGGGGTGGACTATAAAGAGAGGGGTGTTAGAGGAGTTGGGAGTCAGAATTTTCCCGCGGTAGGTATGCCTGTCGTAAGAGGCGACTAAAATACCAGATTCAAGGGGCTGCGTAGCGCAACCCTTCAGGTTGCCAGCGCAATATATAGCTACTCCAAACCCAATTGTCAACCTCACCTATCCGCGGCGAATCCTGTTCCACTAACAGACGAGGCTCGGGCGACCCCAAGGTCCTCATGGAACTTGGGGGTGGGGAGAGAGGGGATGGCCTGAAGGTTTAATGTGGCCAGATAAATCGTTCCCGAGATGGTCGGGCTAGCACCTTAATGGTGCTGTGGTACCGGAGCGTACCGGATCTGTATCCGGCAAAGGACCATTACATCGATAACACTCCCCAAAGCCTTCGGGGAGCAACCTTATCGCTAAAACAACAACAACATAAAGAGAGAGGTGTTAGAGGAGTTGGTTCCACATTACAGTTGAAGATATGGTTGGTGTCATGTGGGGACACATTGCAAGGAGGGACATTTTGTATGTCGGGGTTGAATCTGGATAGGTAAGAGTTTAACCTGTTACAGTATCCAGATCGCAGTTGGGCTCGTGTTTCCCCAGGGAGCGTGCGTTCCTGTTCTGCAAGTTTAGGGTATTGTTCTGTGAGTACTGAATTCACCGGGTAATTCCTGACATAGAGGTCCGACGCCTGTTTATGGAGTTCACCAAGAACCTGCTTGTGTTTTCTTGCTTCATACGGCTGAGTTCTCAGCTGCCGTATTTCCTCATAGTGCTTACGGAGGTGACTCCTTAAGACCCTGGGCGGTGTTGACTCATCAATCAGATGTCTGTTGGGATGCCCAGGTTCCTGGGTATTCAACAGAAACTGTTTGGTTAGCATTTCATTTCTATCACTTATTGGGAGTATTCTCGCCTCATTATGTAGATGGTGTTCTGGGGACATAAGGAGACAACCCGTGGCGGTTTTGAGGGCAGTATTTTGGCAGGCCTGTAGCTTCTTCCAGTGGGTAATCTTTAGGCTTGGCGACTATATGGTGTAGGAAACAATAGTGACTCCTTCTGGTGGTGAAGATAGCTATTGATATGTAGAAGTTAAACAGAAGTAGGGATAGGACACCGGTTTGAATGTGAGTTTTTTGAGGTTATTGCAAAAAAGGCGTTGAGGATTTTTAATATCTTACGAGGTACCTTCGTACATGTTTCTGAGAATGAAGAATGAGACCTATTCAAACTCAATTTTCACCAGGACAAGGCCGCTGAGACTTTGCTATACTTTAATATACAATACTTTACCCCTTTTTAGCAGAACTATAATTTTGATTTTATTAAGTTTTAAAAATGCTTCTTCCTCTACAGTTCAGCATATCTTTTGCCAAAACAGTTTGGCGATGTGTGTGCGCAGGACCGTGCCTTCGCTACTTTATAATGAATGTCAATTCCCATCAATGGATATTGCGCGCGCGATTGACCAACAAGACGATGCCACGACACCTTTGAGTATTCTTGATCTGAAAATTAATGCGCAACGAATTTGTACAACAAACGAACAACACACACTGAAATAATCTTGGTTAAAAAGTATCTAAGAATCTAATAATTCTAAGCTTTTTCCTACGTTCCTATTCTAAGTTTTTCATGCTCTAATTAAAAAAAAATATTCAACAATCGCATAAAGTTTGCAAAGATTTTTAAGGCAATACAATTGCAACGAATTTTTAACCAAACTTTATAAACTAGATGTATAACAAAAAAATATTTTGAATATAAATATTTGCTGATGAATTTAACTGATGTAACCGATACCATCAACTAAATGGTCCTTATAAATATTGTAATCACATAATTTAAAACAAAATATTACTATGAGTACCTACGTTTATTATTGCAAAATTACGAAAAAAAAGAAAATAGCATAAATTACCCTCAATGTAAAACTATTCTAAACTAAAAAAATGTCAAAACTTTACCGATTTAAAAAAAATTTAAATCGGTATTTAAGTATAAATAGATCCATGAAAGCATCGTAAAATAACTTATGTTTTTTGGTAGTTTTGACACTTCGTTCAGTGTTAAACGCATGTTCCACTGAGTTCCACAATAGTTTGAAGGGCCCATTACTGATACTTAGCATAGACTTGACTTGACTTGAGAACTGTCACTTACAGTTCTGTTAAATGAACATTGCATGTTACTGATTACTTAAAACTTAGCAACACTTAACTTCACTTAGAAGTCTGTTAAATTTTGATTTTCTAAGTGACGTTTACATTTGGAGATGCCATTTGCTTGTTTCCATTTCATTTTGACATTTTGTCATACAAATTGACATTTATTTAAAAATAAATTTCAACGCTGATTATGATGCCAGATTGTATGCGCCAAGTGGAGTATAATCGTGGCTAAGTTGCCAAGTTTACGCCAAGTCAAGTCCAGTTTATGCTAAGTATCAGTAATGGGGGCTTTAGAAGTCTGTTGAATTTTGATTTTCTATGTAAGTTCTAAGTGACGTTTACATTTTGAGATGCCATTTGTTTGCTTCCATTTCATTTTGACATTTTGTCATACAAATTGACATTTATTTAAAAATAAATATCAACGCTGATTATGATGCCAGGTTGTATGTGCCAAGTGGAGTATAATCGTGGCTAAGTTGCCAAGTTTACGCCAAGTTAAGTCAAGTCTATGCTAAGTATCAGTAATGGGGGTTTGACACAGACCGAAGTGTCAAACGGCAATGTGTTAGAAAGAGAAAGGAATTGTTTCCTTCTCATACTTGGAAACCTGTACTATGGACTAGGCAGTCGAATGTCATATAATGAAGGAATTGATGTTCGGAGTTTTTTCAAAATTTGCCCGAAATCCTGAATCGCAAAAGGGACTGTAGTTAAGTACGAAAATGAAAAAATGTAGTTAGGTTTTGCTCCCTCTTTAGCAGGAGATTTTCATTTTAAAAATGTAATGTACAAACCAATGTTCATTCTATTACTTTTTAGCAGGAGATTTTCATTTTAAAAATGTAATATATAAACCAATGTTCCTTCTAATACTCATTTTATCTATGGAGCTTCACATGCACTTTATAAAACGTGCTTTTTATTTTTACGAACTTATTCCTCAATGAAAACAAATGAAACACGTATTAATGTAAGCATTTATCATGTTTCTTACTTCTTAAATATTATAAATGTGTTAAAAGTAGCAGGACTAAAATAATATTGACAAATCTGATATGTCAAACTAATTTTATATAATAAAAATGATTTCATAAATTGCATGCATTTTATACATATGCATTATATTTTAAATTTTCTCTAACTATTCGTTTTGTGCTGATTAATTTTGCTTATGCATAACTTTCTTTGGTTATATAAGATAACAATTCCAGGGGCCGTTTTCACCATCTTCGGTGAACGCTAGCAAACACTTTATTTGAAAGAAATCGTTCAGTGATTCGTCAAATAAGGGTTACTTTAAAATAACGAACGTTAAAAGTTCCCCTGTCTCATGAGCAAAAATGAAATACAACTATTTTTATAACATGAAGATAGATAGAAAATTTATTGGGCATAGTGTACCTATACCAAGTGTGTTCACTAAGCGATAAACGTCAAAACTACAAACAGCCTCGCTCACCTGATGGAAATCTCAGGTCTAGAGTCGCATTTTTGGTCTCAACGACAACATTTTTGACTACCAATCGTATGGACTTTTTCAATTTTTCAATCATTCGGAGCATTCGGTAATGGTATCCATTTGAATTCGCTGTCATTCAGAATCCAGCGAGTGCCTGTCAGAATGCTTGACAGATAAGTCAACACACTTGTACTTGTACACTATGTTATTGGGGATCAACGGTCGCAGATCTATTGTGCCCTCATCAGATTGCGTCGCGTTCCAGGAGGATATGTTCCACCGTCTCTCCTAATTGATCACGAAATCGACATGAATACAAAATTATGTTTTTATTTAGTTGAACGGCGATAGAAATTCTTATATTTTTCATGAAATCCAGGAAACTTCAAGAAGAACCCTAAGTTTTTAATTATTTGTGTTTTGCTTTGACGTTGGCGGTGCGCTGCTTATAGATTAAAGCAATTAAAGCGCGTGTGTTCAAAGTCAGATGTAGACGCAACGCAAGTGCCAAAACGACTCAAAAGTCACCTTAAGCTTAGTTGCTTCACGTGTTATTTATCATCATTAAATAAAAATGTTGGATTTCGTAAGAAGCTAAACTTAGGCAAGATACACACGAAACACAGCTTCGTAGACGCGTACAAAATATGGAATGCAGCTACGATTTTCTACGCCTCCAGATTTCTTATGCTGTACCTAATACGCGTCTATGAAGATACGCCTCGTGTGCATCTTCCCTTAGATTATTTTCAAAGAAAAAATGCTTTGTTTTTTAAACTTTGCTAATATTCACATACATGTCTACTACTATGGGTGTCGCTTCCATACTACTATTCCGTTATTTAAAACAAAAAAATTAGTTCTGAAAAATGCAACCTTGTCACATGCGTTCGCAAACACGGTTGCCATACCATGTTTTCATTTAGGACCAAAATGCATCGAAAAAAACTAGATCTGAAAAAATACCAAATTTTAGGTTTTTATTGGTATACAAACAATTGGAATGTTTCAATGGTTTAATATATAAAATTTTTAAAAAGCAGAATCTTGATTTTAATTCAAACTGCACAAACAAAAATAAAGTGCACCTTTAGGTATTATATGTTGACATTTCTAGGATTAGTCTATTTTATTAAAGAACGGTTAAAAAATTTGCGTTGTGGCAAACTCAGTAAATCGTAAATAAAACTAAGCAGTGGTGTTAATGCTATTTTTATAGATGTTTACTTTTTCCCTAACAGTTTAAACTTCATACCAGAGCCTAGATTCAGTAAGTGTGAGTTGGAACTCAGACTAAAAATCAAGCGTCTTAAAAGTTTCAACTGTGTAATAACTGAATACCGATCGAAATATCTAACCACTAAAACAAGTATTTTTTCTGATAAGTCCGTTGTTTCATCAAAAATTAAAGACAATATGTTTTCCCGAACATTCAACATTTCCCTTTTTAATGCCTTGCCTAAATTATCTACCGGGTGAAATGTCATTGTTCTGCTACATTTTATAGACAGAGCAATTTTCGTGGTAAGAATTCCATTTAAGTGTAATTATTTATACGATGTTTCATGATTAAGTTGAAACACGACTTTTCTAGTCTTTAGATTTACCGGAAGTGACGGCCACCATATTTATTTTCAAGGTTGCCCGCTATTTTCATATCGATAGTTTTACAATATTTACAATAGGGTTGCTTAACTTCTAATAACTTAAGTTACATGTACATAATGGGTTTACAGAAGTAAATTGAAAATTATGTGTGGGTAATAGATTTGCCGAAAATTTTATTAGCAGTGTTTTGAATTTTTGTTTCAGTGAAAAAGAAATAAAGTACCAAATCCGTGCCGAACAAGAACCAAAATTGAGAAAAAGAGACCAGCGGACCATATGTTGAAAAGGGCCATTTTTTGTCCAAATGGACTGAGGTAGCAACCGATTTCTCAAATGCAAGCTTCCACATCAAATACATACATATAAGTACTTCGACATTAAGCTGCAGACATAAGCCGGAGTCATTGGTGCCGTATGTCGTATCGCTGTATCCGTATCCCTAACGTAATCAGCTCTTTATCGTTACGACGGTAAACCAAAACCCAATTGGTTGGCTACTATACGACTACGACCTTAGCGGCACCAATAATCGATTGCATTGGTTGCCATAAAGCGCCAAATACACGACACGAACATTTCCGCGAACATTCCGCAATCTTGTTCGCAGCTTTGGCCATACACCATACGAACTTTTGGCCGAACATTAGTTCTCTTTCAGACAGCGATGAATACGGACAACAATTGTGCTGCAGCAATATTGCTCGTTGTGGCAATTAAGCGTAAAAAAAAGAGAGAAGATCGCAAAAAAAGAATTTGGTGCAAAGAATGGTTTAAAAAACGAGCAGTTCTTGGACAAAGTGAGCTTATTAAAGAACTGGAATTCACGTCACAAATGATTTTAAAAATTACGTTCGTATGAGCAAGGCAACATTTGACCAACTTTACAAAAAATTTTGCCACTCATAACGAAACGGGATACAATAATGAGAGAAGCGATTCTCCCTCATCACCGCCTTGCTTTAGCTTTAAAGTCGCATAATCATTATTCTTTTTAATTCTATTACAATAATCTTTGCTTTTTACTTGCCACAATGATGGCACATTTCAATAAATAAATTCACTCAGAAATTTTTTATTGTCCATTTTACTTTTCCGCGCACGTCTGTTCCGTTCAGAAATTACTACGATTATGAGCTATTTCGCCATACACGCACGAACAATTCGCGCAAATGTTCGCCAAAAATTAAATTATTTTGATTTTTGGCGAACATTTGCGCGAACTGGCAAACACCACCATAACGACAGAAAAGGTCGTAGAAACATGACATAACGGGAATTTTCGCGGAAATGTTCGTGTCGTGTATTTGGCGCTTAAGGTTGATCGAATCAGCTGTTAAAAGGTTACCGATACGGTTACCGATAAAGCACCAATGTCTCCAGCTATAGGTGCTTTATCGGTAACCGTATCGGTAACCTTATAACAGCTGATTCGACCAACCTTATGGGAATCAATGCAATCGATTATTGGTGCCGCTAAGGTCGTTACCGTATCGTAGCCAACCAATTGGTTTTTGGTTTACCGACGTAACGATAAACAGCTGATTACGTTAGGGATACGACTACAGCGATACGACATACGGCACCAATGACTCCCGCTTTACGAAATACATTTGCCGCCTTCCAGTGAGTTTTACAGCTCCGGGTAACGCTCAATTCTCGCGGGAGTGCTCTGGATCATTGAGAGACTTGAGAAGCAGATGTCGTGAAATTTTCGCACACGTGAAATGTGATAGGCAGATGCCGCCTCTGTTTTTTATTTAACTCAAACCATTGTGAATGATGACAAAGTGTGATCTCTTATCTGTCAACTGCCTGACAGGCTGTTCAATATGGCTACTTTTGAGCGTTTTGACAGGCTGTTCAATATGGCGGCGCCTATCTTCAGCGGGTGATAGAAAGAGATACAGAATGAGACAGCGATAGTCAAATACGAATCAGGGGATCCAATCACTTTGGAATTTTGACGTTTATGCAGAAGAGATCACACTTTGTCATCATTCACAATGACTCAAACGGCGAAAGGCTAAGCAGCGACATCTATTTTTGAAAAAGTAGGTATATTAAAGGCAGCGTTGCCAAACTAAAAAGAAGTAATTAACAAATTACATGGCTCACAAATTGAACCAGACTTCTATCTGGATTTATCTAGCTCAAATCGTTGTTGTTGCATTTACATGCAAAATTATTTATCTGGCTCAGGATTTTGCCACCGGATGATGGCAATTGTCGCGTTGTAAGCCAAAGTATTTTTGCATAAAACCTTTTTGACCACCACAATACCACAGATTAAGTGTAAAATTTCACAAAAATAATACATTTTCTCGAAAAATCACACCGAATAACTGCAGTCCTTGTTTACGAATTAAGAAACAATGAGAATGGCAAACACGAACGAGTATGAAATATACAGCCCTATTATTATTATAATATTTTACTTTTGGTAACTCTGTTCGATCGTCATCGTGTCCTGATCACGGTCGTTAAAAAACGAGCAATGATCGGCTGATGGTGGTCCGCAAACGCATTGCAAAGGAGTATTGTTAGATTACTCCAACATGAAGCAAATGGAACAAGTAATCAAACAATTTTTGCAGGGAAGGCTTCTATGCCGTTGCGTCTGGCCTTCCGATTGACTTAGATTTCGATTTCAAGTAACGCCTGTTTAAAATCGGATGTAGCGAAAATTGTTCGAAAACCAAATCGAAAATATTTTTAACAATTTTTTCACAGAACTTGCGTGGGAAGTTGCCGATTGGCACACAGATTTAAATTTATACAAAATTAACTGCCGTTGACTACGAAACCATGATTGTAAGCACTTTTACGTTTTTTACTGCAGATTCTTTGCAGAAAAATCTTTGTATTTTACGTTTGAAAAACTGCGTCAGAAGATAGTAGAAAATAAGAGTGCAATAATAATAAAGTTGAAGCCATTTACTCACTTTTTCAGCAGCTCTATTAAAGCAGTAATCATTTTGAATGATAACTAATGCCCCTATTACCGTTTACAACTCAACTCTAGTTGAGTCCCATTGATACTAATCACTACTCCTGGGAATCCTGTTTTAGAGTAAAATAAAATTTTTGCTGTTTGGGTTTTAATCCACTTCGCACAAATATGCTCCCCAATAATATCTAAAACCAGTCCAACACCAAAATCATTTCCACAGCATATTTGATAGCTGCCATCAGCAAGGAATCTGAGCGTGGCGCATAATTTTAAAATACGAACGCGTATGCGGAAATGGTCCTTAATTTTGTTTAGTAATAAGCAAAATGCTTCCTTTAAAATCTGCAAAAATAACTTCATTAGAACAACTAAAAAGAACAATGTCGTATCTTAAAAGGGAAAGTCCCAAATTATATATGCGTTGAAATTCAAAGTATTACTAGACGTTGGCTGTAGTTGCTAAAACTCAGCTGTTCTATGATGTTGCCACATATTGCTGCAGAGTTCGATCTGGGTAGTCCCTACATATGTATGTATGTACATAGTTAAAAATAAGTCCCGGTTAAAGTAACATCGAAATATTTTATAAAAAGGTTTTCTAAGCGAGGTCACCTTTCGGAAGTGGCTTGCACGCCACTCCGAGTGTATTTCCGCCATGAAAAGCTTCTCAGCTAAGAGGTTTTGGTACTATTCAGCGTCAAGAACGAGTTCGGCTGCGGTTTCGTTTTGCGTTTAGGATAGCATTTCCATCCGGGTTCGTCGCGGTTTCACATTCTGGTACGATTTTTTTTTGGTTTGGTTGCGATTTTGATTCGAGTTCGGTCTCGTTTTTGTTTTGGATTTAAATGCCTATATCAAACCCCACTAGTACCGGTTTCGGTTCTGGACCCTGTTGTTCGTATTTTAGCTTTCAAATAAAAACGTTACCATTATCATGAGTAGCAAAATATTGGTGTATTAAATAAGAAAAGTGTACACGTTCTTCAACAACTATTTTAAGCTAACATTTAATATATTCTTTAAAGCCCTGGATGACTTGTTTGCAACTGCTCAATTGAAATTGATAACTGTTCTAGGCGTTGGACTAGCTGTAACATATTTTCTTGAGCTTTAGCTGCGCTGAAATCGTTAACACTTTCTAGTGAATCTTCTTCGGCAGCAGCCAGCTCAAAATGTAGTTTTGCCAAACTCTCCTGTTGTTCACGTATTTTTGTCATCTGTTCCATAGTGCAGCCTGAACCTAATTAAAACCATAATTCGTTACTTATGATTGTTTAAAAAGGTATAATTCGTTACTTGAACAGTGCAATATAAGCTGTAAACGTACCAAATGCCTTTAGTTTGCCAGAGTGAAAATCATCAAGAAGTCCCAAAAGAGCCCGTTCCATATGCTTTACGTCCGGAACTTCTGATACAAATGAGTGATGTTTAATAGGGCGATCGTCAAATCGGTCGCTATTTGGGCCACTGTCAGCGTTGCTGGTGTTGAACATTATAGAAGGATCTAGGCCTTTCACTTTCCGTGGCACGCCTTTATTATAAAAGCTATCAATTTTCTCTTTATCTGTGATTTGATGATTGACCATAAAATCGCTATTATTACAAAATGATTCGCTGTTGATTACTGTGATGCCGTTTACACTGTGGTCGTCAGTTTCTTTTCAGCACAATTATTGTATCGTGAAAACCGTATGAAGCGTAGCGGTTTAAATTTGTAGCAGGATTCAATGTACAAATCAAAAGAACATAAACATTAAAGCAAAAAAGGGAAAAAAGAATTTATAAACTAAATGGATTTAACGAAAATAAAACAAAAATTATAGATAATTGATAATTGACTGTCTACAAAATAATAACGCTCATATATATGAATGTTTAAGAGCATAACTAATCAGCGCTTTAAATATATAAACTAAGGTAAAGCCAAGTTAAATATTTAAATCATCATGCTGTCGGGCAGTAGAAAAAAAAACGGGTTTAAGCAATTGAGCAGTCAATTTATATCAACATATTGTGACGAATATTAGCAACACTAAGGGATACTCTCATCTCTAAGCCAATACTAAGCAGTGACTTGTATGCACATCAACAAATCAATCATTATGTCTATACATATGTCCATACAAGCAGCGGAGAGCAACGCATTTATCTGAGATACTCCCAAAAGTAGGCAATCATCTGTGGAAGTATCACTCACATATACACGCGCTTGGGCTATGCGAGAAGCTATAATAATCGTGCATCTGTAGTTATAGCTGAGAAATTTATAGCTGGTAAACGAGTAGTAAATTCTAGAAATAGAAACCCCTAGAAGTATGCGAACGAGACATTGATGTGTTCGCAGCCTTTGATTGGTCGATCTCCGCTCTCTATGTGCATATGTAAAGCCAACAACCGTAACAAAAGGAACATCAGCGACAGCAGGCGAAAAACATGTTTTTTATTTTTTCAGATAACTGTTGTCTCTCAAGTCAGTCTACTGTAAAAATTCGCTTGATACCCGCAAGGGATGCCAAAATGTTAATGTTTATTAGAAAAGCGGTATAAGATTTATTTCTGTATCAAGCGAATTTTTATAATAGACTGACTTGAGAGACAACAGTTATCTGAAAAAATAAAAAACATGTTTTTCGCCTGCTGTCGCTGATATGCCGACTCTATAGTTGCTAGCCGAGTTTCGCTTAAAATCGTCTTAATTTTTTCTTCTTCCCCATCGGGAATGTCCGCTGAACCCAATTCATCGCGAGCGTCATTATAGCGCTTCCAATAATCCGATAATAGATTGCGCCTTGCCACCAGGTAACCCTTCGTCCTCTTTTGTTTCGAGACCTTTTTGTTGTTTGCAGCAAAGTTAAGAATTAACCTGGATAGGCCTTCCTCCTTTTAATAGACATATCTAAATGATTGCGATAATTTGTAGTGGACTTAATTGTTTTACGAGCGTAGCTAACAATTAAACAATTGGCGAGAGACGGGTCCCCGCAAGGGATGCCAAACTGTTAATGTTTATTAGAAAAGCGGTATAAGATTTATTTCTGTATCAAGCGAATTTTTACAATAGACTGACTTGAGAGACAACAGTTATCTGAAGTAAGATGCACAAAGCATAGCTACCGATGAAAGGTGCACTCTCAGCATATATTCATGCGTTTTTATTAGGGTTGCTGTGCTGCCTGATTGTATTGATCTTTAACATTCCGCCCACCTCGTCCATCCAGTGCGACGAAATTTTCCAGTGACAACCGCCCACCATGCGAATCAATATCAGGGTCGGTCGGTAAGGGGACTAGCTTAGAGATGGCGCGCTTAAATGTTGACGTGGCAGTGCGTATAGTTGCCACCCTCACATTACCATCGCTACCTGGGTGTATCTCTACAACTCGACCAAGGGGCCATTGCAACGGAGGAGAGCGTTCATCTCGAAGCAACACTAAATCGCCGATCTTAAGGTTCTGACACGTCTGCTTCCATTTGTATCTGACTTGCAACGCCGGAAGATACTCACGGCTCCAGCGTTTCCAGACATCTTGTTGAATCTGCTGTAACAATTTCCATCGTTTCAGCCTATTTGTGCTTAGTTCAAGGAGGTTGGGCTCAGGGATAGCGACCAACGGACCGCCCACCAAAAAGTGGCCGGGAGTAAGTGCTGTTAAATCACTGGGATCATCCGTCACAGCACATAATGGCCTTGAGTTTAGCGCTGCCTCTACTTGTTTGAGTACAGTAAAGAACTCTTCGAAAGTTAGTGTTGCTCGGCCTATGACGCGTTTTAAATGATGCTTTGCTCCTTTGATTCCAGCTTCCCATAGACCGCCGAAATTAGGGGAGCCTGGTGGTATAAAGTGCCACGAAATGCCTTTGACTGCCAAAAACCGAGCTGCAGCTTCAAATTGTTCTTTACAGGCCGCAAGGTCAGCCTTAGTTCTGCATTCGCACCAACAAATGTAGTTGCGCAGTCGCTGAATATGTGAGAAACAGACCCTCTCTGCGAGATAAACCGTCGTAGAGCAGCTAAAAAGGCATCGGTGCTTAAATCGCTAACAAGCTCCAAATGAACGGCGCGAGTAACAAAACATACAAACAGTGCGATATACCCTTTGTAGCTGTGATGGCCTCTACCCTTTGTAGTGCGAATATAATACGGTCCACCATAGTCGATACCGCAATAATCAAATACTTTAGCTGGATTGCAGCGATGTGAGGGGAGGTTTCCCATAAGTTGCGTGAGTGTTGTTGGGTTTTGCCTGACGCATTTTATACATCTATGAATGTACTGTTTGACGGCTGGCCGTGCTTTGATAATCCAATAGCGCTGTCTTAAAAAAGTAAGAGTTGCCTGTGTACCTCCGTGTAAGGTAGTTTCATGTGCATGTGCAATTAACAGATTGCTCAGTATTCCATCATGCGGTAAAATTACTGGAGAACGTTCATCTTCTGAGAGAAATCGCGCGTTTTGTAATCGCCCATTTAACCGAATGATACCATCTTTATCAAGAATTGGATTGAACTTAAGAAGCTTGCTTTTTGTATTGATCGGTCGGTTCATGCGAAAACAAGACAATTCGTTATTAAAATGTATACTTTGAACGTGCCTTAACCAGAATTTCAACGTTTCTGCCCGCTCTTCGGCAGAGCACCATGAAGTAGCTTCGTGTGGTTTCTTCTTTAAGACTGCGATGAATCGTCGAACAAAGGCGGTGACTGCTAGCAATTTGTTAAGATTTGAATACTTGGAGAGTAGTGCCGTTAAAAACGAGGCAGAGTCGCTTAATGGCGTTGTGACCAACGACGAAACAATTCCATCACTCTTAGCTGGTTCATGGTGAGTTTGTTTGAGCCATTGGTGAGGTGGCAACTGAAGCCATTTCGGTCCATCCCACCAAGTAGAGAGCTCCATTAATTGTGACGGCATGCAACCACGCGATGCTACGTCTGCAGGATTGCTTGCTGTTGGAACGTACTTCCAAGAGTCAATCGATGTGTAGGCTTGAATTTTGCTTATTCGGTTACTGACATATTGTTTATATTTTCCAGGATTGGATCGGATCCAACTGAGTACCGTTTTTGAATCAGACCAACAATACTTTTCAAGAGACGGTAGCTGAAGCGTTTCAGAAAGTTTGCTTGCAAGCTTGGCTGCCAAGAGAGCACAGTTTAATTCCAAACAAGGAATGGTAATTTTCTTTAGGGGAGCGACCTTTGTCTTTGCTGCTAAAATCGAAACTTGAACGTTGCTATGCGATGTGTTAATTCTGAGGTATGCTACCGCAGCATATGCAATGTTAGACGCGTCGGAAAATACGTGCAGTTGAAAACCTCCAGACTTGGGTTCTACACCAAGCCACCTGGGAATCCTTAGACGTTCAATTTCACCTAACTCTTTTCTAAATCGTTGCCATTCCAGCTGCAATGGGTCGGGGATGGGATCATCCCAGTCTAAACCTACTAGCCACAGCTTTGACACATAGCTTTTCCAGTTACAGTTATGGGGGCTAATAAGCCTGGAGGGTCATACATTTTTCCGATGTCTGATAGTTGCTGACGTTTGGTGATTTGTGTCGGTGAAGAAGTCAAGCTAACTTTGTATGTTAAGGAGTCTGAATCACACAGCCAATAAATACCAAGAGCTTTCGTCTCGCGGTCTAGATTTAGGTTACAGCAAATGGTTTTCTGCTGGTCATCTATGCTTAAACGCTGCATGAAGTCTGCGGAATTTGAGCTCCATTTACGAAGAACGAACCCACCTCTTTCGAGTAACTTTCGGAGTTGGTATTGCACTTCCAATGCCGCTTCAACGGTGTCAGCTCCATGCAAGCAGTCGTCGACATAAAACGACTCTCGTAAAACCTTTGACGCCTCCGGATAATCTTTCTCTTCATCGTCAGCTAATGTTCGCAGTACTTTAATTGCAAGGTATGGTGAGCAATTCAACCCGTATGTGACGGTTAGCAACCGATATGCTGCTGCCCCACCCTCGTCATTTCTCCAGATAATGCGCTGCATGTCAGCGTCTTCTCGACTTACCAGAATCTGGCGATAACACTTTTCTATATCTGCCATGAAAGCAATGCGATGTAGTCGCCATTGCATATTTATTTGGCTTAAGTCGCTTTGTAACTTCGGCCCGACATGGAGGCAGTCATTTAAAGAGATGTGCCCTCCCGGTTTACGGGACGCGTTAAACACGGCACGCAATTTAGTTGTAGAACTTGATTCCTTGTACACGCCATGATGCGGTATATAGCAAACAGCTTTTGGTTCGTCGTTTTCAACTACTTTTTCCATATGCCCTAAAGATAGGTACTCTGTCATGAAGGCCGTGTACAGCTGATTCATTTCAGGGTTATTTCTAAGTCTACCTTGCAGAGAATGGAAGAGATTGATAGCGTCAGATTTCGATCTTGATAATTGTGTAAGGTCACAGTCTTCTTTGAACGGATAACGAATTTGATACCGCCCTAAACTGGTTCTCTGAACTGTGGAATTGAAAAATTCTTCGCAGAATAGTTCGTCTTGTGTCATCGTGGACATAGGTTGAATATCATCGCATTCATGGAACTTCCACATCTGCTGGACTAAACTGCTTAACTCATCCGCAATTGGTTGTAGTACACAGCGTTGTACATAGCTGAGGAGATGCAGAGCTGGGTATACGCCCATAAACAACCCAACCAATGTGTGTATTTTGTGCTATAGACGCACCACAGGCGGTGTGCTTGACATCACCTTTTAATAATAGACCATAGAGGTCTGCGCCAATGATGACGTCAATCGAGCCTGGCTCGAAGAAACAGGGATCTGCGAGTGTAAGGCCTAAAAAGTCCGTGTATGGTTTTGGATTGACTCTCTTTAATGGTAAAAGATTCCCAACCTTGGCAAATGAGCGCAGAGCAAGTGACCCTAAACGATGGTTTTGTAGGTGATGTTAAAACGAATGAGGTTATACCTTTTGATTCGCCAACGCTACGACCGCCGACGCCTGTTATGGGAATTTGCATCCGATTCCTACGAAGTCGTAATTGTTGAACGGCATACTCGCTTATAAAGGATGCTTGCGAGCCGTTGTCGAGTAATGCCCGCAGTTTTATGTAATGCCCCGTCAATGACTGAGCGTTGATATACGCCGTAGCTAGCAAAACAGCTGGAACACTGGTTTTAGCATGGCTAGGAGTTTGGTTATCGCAGTGGTCTGAACACATGTGAAGTGCAGCGACGCTACTACGTGGTGACGACAGGCTGTCGTGAAGAAGAGTGTGATGCTTCAGAGAGCACCTAAGACAAGTATATGATGATTGACATTCATCCGCGGAGTGATTTGCTTTAAGCAGTTTTTTACATAGTTTGAACTTAAGACCAGTTCCAGCTTCAATGCTGGTTGTTTCTTCTTAAACTCAGCGCAGTACATTAACGCATGCTTACCTGCACAACATACGCAACGTCCGATATTGGTTTGATGAGTACGAACTGTACCAAGAGCTATTGGCTTACTACTGAATGATGCTTCTTTCGATTTGGTCTTATGAGCCGAAGAAACTGCTTCTAGTCCCTGAATACGTTTTTTCGAGAAATTGTACCAGTGTTTTATATTCGGGTATAACATTCGCCGATTCCAATGACATTTCCCATTCCTTAACTGTTGCCGGATCTAACTTCTCAGTTACAAGTAGGACAAGCCAATCATCCCAATGCTCTGTAGGTCGTCCAAGCTGTTGTAGTGCGCGAACTGATTCGGTGACAGTATCCAATAGTTTTTCGCATGGCACGTATGACTCATTGCTGATTGTTGGAAGTTTGGTGATATTTCGAAGATACGACTTAACGAGGCGACGCTTGTTATCATAACGTTGTTTGAAGCATATCCCAGGCTATTGTAAAATTCTTCTCCTGTACAGTGACACTGCGAATAGCGGCTTCGGCCTCACCAAGTAGACTGCCATTCAAGTATGCATACGTTGTACATCCGATAAATTTGATTCGCTTATAACGCATGTTGTGAACATGTCCTTGAAACTTAACCATTTGTCAAAGGAGCCATCGAATTTGGGCAGCACAATCTTCGGCAGTTTGGACGTAGATGTGTTGCTCGACCCGCCACATGTAGTATTAAGCATGGCTGATCGAGATCTTCACGATGATTGCTGTCGAGTTCATCGATTTCGTCGTGTATTTCGCCTAGTGCTTCGCAATATGCCGACTCTATAGTTGCTAGCCGAGTTTCGCTTAAAATCGTCTTAATTTTTTCTTCTTCCCCATCGGAATGTCCGCTGACCCAATTCATCGCGAGGCGTCATTATAGCGCTTCCAATAATCCGATAATAGATTGCGCCTTGCCACCAGGTAACCCTTCGTCCTCTTTTGTTTCGAGACCTTTTTGTTGTTTGCAGCAAAGTTAAGAATTAACCTGGATAGGCCTTCCTCCTTTTTAATAGACATATCTAAATGATTGCGATAATTTGTAGTGGACTTAATTGTTTTACGAGCGTAGCTAACAATTAAACAATTGGCGAGAGACGGGTCCCCGCAAGGGATGCCAAAATGTTAATGTTTATTAGAAAAGCGGTATAAGATTATTTCTGTATCAAGCGAAATTTTACAATAGACTGACTTGAGAGACAACAGTTATCTGAAAAAATTCGCTTGATACAGAAATAAATCTGATACCGCTTTTCTAATAAACATTAACATTTTGGCATCCCTTGCGGGCACCCGTCTCTCGCCAATTGTTTAATTACCTGGTGGCAAGGCGCAATCTATTATCGGATTATTGGAAGCGCTATAATGACGCTCGCGATGAATTGGGTTCAGCGGACATTCCCGATGGGGAAGAAGAAAAAATTAAGACGATTTTAAGCGAACTCGGCTAGCAACTATAGAGTCGGCATATTGCGAAGCACTAGGCGAAATACACGACGAAATCGATGAACTCGACAGCAATCATCGTGAAGATTCTCGATCAGCCATGCTTAATACCACCAAATATCACCAAACTTCCAACAATCAGCAATGAGTCATACGTTGCCATGCGAAAACTATTGGATACTGTCACCGAATCAGTTCGCGCACTACAACAGCTTGGACGACCTACAGAGCATTGGGATGATTGGCTTGTCCTACTTGTAACTCAGAAGTTAGATCCGGCAACAGTTAAGGAATGGAAATGTCATTGGAATCGGCGAATGTTATACCCGAATATAAAACACTGGTACAATTTCTCGAAAAACGTATTCAGGGACTAGAAGCAGTTTCTTCGGCTCATAAGACCAAATCGAAAGAAGCATCATTCAGTAGTAAGCCAATAGCTCTTGGTACAGTTCGTACTCATCAAACCAATATCGGACGTTGCGTATGTTGTGCAGGTAAGCATGCGTTAATGTACTGCGCTGAGTTTAAGAAGAAACAACCAGCATTGAAGCTGGAACTGGTCTTAAAGTTCAAACTATGTAAAAACTGCCTTAAAGCAAATCACTCCGCGATGAATGTCAATCATCATATACTTGTCTTAGGTGCTCTCTGAAGCACCACACTCTTCTTCACGACAGCCTGTCGTCACCACGTAGTAGCGTCGCTGCACTTCACATGTGTTCAGACCACTGCAATAACCAAACTCCTAGCCATGCTAAAACCAGTGTTCCAGCTGTTTTGCTAGCTACGGCGTATATCAAAGCTCAGTCATTGACGGGGCATTACATAAAACTGCGGGCATTACTCGACAACGGCTCGCAGCATCCTTTATAAGCGAGTATGCCATTCAACAATTACGACTTCGTAGAAATCGGATGCAAATTCCCATAACAGGCGTCGGCGGTCGTAGCGTTGGCGAATCAAAAGGTATAACCTCATTCGTTTTAACATCACCTACAGAACCATCGTTTAGGGTCACTTGCTCTGCGCTCATTTTGCCAAGGTTGGGAAATCTTTTACCATTAAAGAGAGTCAATCCAAAACCATACACGGACTTTTTAGGCCTTACACTCGCAGATCCCTGTTTCTTCGAGCCAGGCTCGATTGACGTCATCATTGGCGCAGACCTCTATGGTCTATTATTAAAAGGTGATGTCAAGCACACCGCCTGTGGTGCGTCTATAGCACAAAATACACACCTGGTTGGGTTGTTTATGGGCGTATACCCCAGCTCTGCATCTCCTCAGCTATGTACAACGCTGTGTACTACAACAATTGCGGATGACTTAAGCAGTTTAGTCCAGCAGATGTGGAAGTTCCATGAATGCGATGATATTCAACCTATGTCCACGATGACACAAGACGAACTATTCTGCGAAGAATTTTTCAATTCCACAGTTCAGAGAACCAGTTTAGGGCGGTATCAAATTCGTTATCCGTTCAAAGAAGACTGTGACCTTACACAATTATCAAGATCGAAATCTGACGCTATCAATCTCTTCCATTCTCTGCAAGGTAGACTTAGAAATAACCCTGAAATTAATCAGCTGTACACGGCCTTCATGACAGAGTACCTATCTTTAGGGCATATGGAAAAAGTAGTTGAAAACGACGAACCAAAAGCTGTTTGCTATATACCGCATCATGGCGTGTACAAGGAATCAAGTTCTACAACTAAATTGCGTACCGTGTTTAACGCGTCCGTAAACCGGGAGGGCACATCTCTTAAATGACTGCCTCCATGTCGGGCCGAAGTTACAAAGCGACTTAAGCCAAATAATTATGCAATGGCGACTACATCGCATTGCTTTCATGGCAGATATAGAAAAGTTGTTATCGCCAGATTCTGGTAAGTCGAGAAGACGCTGACATGCAGCGCATTATCTGGAGAAATGACGAGGGTGGGGCAGCAGCATATCGGTTGCTAACCGTCACATACGGGTTGAATTGCTCACCATACCTTGCAATTAAAGTACTGCGAACATTAGCTGACGATGAAGAGAAAGATTATCCGGAGGCGTCAAAGGTTTTACGAGAGTCGTTTTATGTCGACGACTGCTTGCATGGAGCTGACACCGTTGAAGCGGCATTGGAAGTGCAATACCATCTCCGAAAGTTACTCGAAAGAGGTGGGTTCGTTCTTCGTAAATGGAGCTCAAATTCCGCAGACTTCATGCAGCGTTTAAGCATAGATGACCAGCAGAAAACCATTTGCTGTAACCTAAATCTAGACCGCGAGACGAAAGCTCTTGGTATTTATTGGCTGTGTGATTCAGACTCCTTAACATACAAAGTTAGCTTGACTTCTTCACCGACACAAATCACCAAACGTCAGCAACTATCAGACATCGGAAAAATGTATGACCCTCCAGGCTTATTAGCCCCCATAACTGTAACTGGAAAAGCTATGTGTCAAAAGCTGTGGCTAGTAGGTTTAGACTGGGATGATCCCATCCCCGACCCATTGCAGCTGGAATGGCAACGATTTAGAAAAGAGTTAGGTGAAATTGAACGTCTAAGGATTCCCACGTGGCTTGGTGTAGAACCCAAGTCTGGAGGTTTTCAACTGCACGTATTTTCCGACGCGTCTAACATTGCATATGCTGCGGTAGCATACCTCAGAATTAACACATCGCATAGCAACGTTCAAGTTTCGATTTTAGCAGCAAAGACAAAGGTCGCTCCCCTAAAGAAAATTACCATTCCTTGTTTGGAATTAAACGGTGCTCTCTTGGCAGCCAAGCTTGCAAGCAAACTTTCTGAAACGCTTCAGCTACCGTCTCTTGAAAAGTATTGTTGGTCTGATTCAAAACGGTACTCAGTTGGATCCGATCAAATCCTGGAAAATATAAACAATATGTCAGTAACCGAATAAGCAAAATTCAAGCCTACACATCGATTGACTCTTGGAAGTACGTTCCAACAGCAAGCAATCCTGCAGACGTAGCATCGCGTGGTTGCATGCCGTTACAATTAATGGAGCTCTCTACTTGGTGGGATGGACCGAAATGGCTTCAGTTGCCACCTCACCAATGGCCCAAACAAACTCACCATGAACCAGCTAAGAGTGATGGAATTGTTTCGTCGTTGGTCACAACGCCATTAAGCGACTCTGCCTCGTTTTTAACGGCACTACTCTCCAAGTATTCAAATCTTAACAAATTGCTAGCAGTCACCGCCTTTGTTCGACGATTCATCGCAGTCTTAAAGAAGAAACCACACGAAGCTACTTCATGGTGCTCTGCCGAAGAGCGGGCAGAAACGTTGAAATTCTGGTTAAGGCACGTTCAAAGTATACATTTTAATAACGAATTGTCTTGTTTTCGCATGAACCGACCGATCAATACAAAAAGCAAGCTTCTTAAGTTCAATCCAATTCTTGATAAAGATGGTATCATTCGGTTAAATGGGCGATTACAAACGCGCGATTTCTCTCAGAAGATGAACGTTCTCCAGTCATTTTACCGCATGATGGAATACTGAGCAATCTGTTAATTGCACATGCACATGAAACTACCTTACACGGAGGTACACAGGCAACTCTTACTTTTTTAAGACAGCGCTATTGGATTATCAAAGCACGACCAGCCGTCAAACAGTACATTCATAGATGTATAAAATGCGTCAGGCAAAACCCAACAACACTCACGCAACTTATGGGAAACCTCCCCTCACATCGCTGCAATCCAGCTAAAGTATTTGATTATTGCGGTATCGACTATGGTGGACCGTATTATATTCGCACTACAAAGGGTAGAGGCCATCACAGCTACAAAGGGTATATCGCACTGTTTGTATGTTTTGTTACTCGCGCCGTTCATTTGGAGCTTGTTAGCGATTTAAGCACCGATGCCTTTTTAGCTGCTCTACGACGGTTTATCTCGCAGAGAGGGTCTGTTTCTCACATATTCAGCGACTGCGCAACTACATTTGTTGGTGCGAATGCAGAACTTAAGGCTGACCTTGCGGCCTGTAAAGAACAATTTGAAGCTGCAGCTCGGTTTTTGGCAGTCAAAGGCATTTCGTGGCACTTTATACCACCAGGCTCCCCGAATTTCGGCGGTCTATGGGAAGCTGGAATCAAAGGAGCAAAGCATCATTTAAAACGCGTCATAGGCCGAGCAACACTAACTTTCGAAGAGTTCTTTACTGTACTCAAACAAGTAGAGGCAGCGCTAAACTCAAGGCCATTATGTGCTGTGACGGATGATCCCAGTGATTTAACAGCACTTACTCCCGGCCACTTTTTGGTGGGCGGTCCGTTGGTCGCTATCCCTGAGCCCAACCTCCTTGAACTAAGCACAAATAGGCTGAAACGATGGAAATTGTTACAGCAGATTCAACAAGATGTCTGGAAACGCTGGAGCCGTGAGTATCTTCCGGCGTTGCAAGTCAGATACAAATGGAAGCAGACGTGTCAGAACGCCATCTCTAAGCTAGTCCCCTTACCGACCGACCCTGATATTGATTCGCATGGTGGGCGGTTGTCACTGGAAAATTTCGTCGCACTGGATGGACGAGGTGGGCGGAATGTTAAAGATCAATACAATCAGGCAGCACAGCAACCCTAATAAAAACGCACGAATATATGCTGAAAGTGCACCTTTCATCGGTAGCTATGCTTTGTGCATCTTACTTTCGTTAACAAGAGCTTTTGATGTGTTCGCAGCCTTTGATTGGTCGATCTCCGCATATGTAAAGCCAACAACCGTAACAAAAGGAACATCAGCGACAGCAGGCGAAAAACATGTTTTTTATTTTTTTCAGATAACTGTTGTCTCTCAAGTCAGTTTATTGTAAAAATTCGCTTGATACAGAAATAAATCTTATACCGCTTTTCTAATAAACATTAACACAGAGTATAAAAAGAGTTAAAGCTGAGTAAGCAGTAATCAGTTGGATTAAACAGGCTATCTGTTGAGAAGTAGAAGTGTTAATAAAGACCATTTTGCATTATTGAATATTGGAGTTATTTATTCTACAGTTTAGCGATTCGAAAGTTAGCAAAAGGTTGCAAATAAGCGGAATTTCAGTAAATTCGTTACAGTATCATTGACACCGTTGTAAAGCAGCTTACTCCCATTTTCACTAAAAACTACTTTTTGATACTGATGAAATGGGGGACGATTTCCGCACATAGTTGTCAATGAAAAGTGTATGTTTAATCAACATAACCTCAAAATAAGCTGCCAAACTATATAGTAAACAATGCTTGTACTTGTACACTATGGAAGAGGAAAGCGGACGTGCACCGAATTTCTTGTGCTCGGCGACTTGCTTTGTGCTGTCTTTCTTCTGTTCTCAAATTTTCGTTTTGTAAATATTCCTTTTTAATGAAGAACTTTTTGTTGATTTTATACACAAATATTTATATTTTTAAATGGAATTTTTAATAAAACTAAATAAATGTAAGGCGCGTTAACCTACGCAGAGAATTTAGGCCGAGCTTCTCTTCCAATTTGCGTCGTGCTCCTTTTTAATTTTTCCTACAAATTGGCGGGACGGGACCGGGACCTACTCGTTTTATGTCGACTCCAAACAGCATCTGCAAGGCAGATGAGTTTTCACTGAGAGCTTTTCGTGTCAGAAATACACTCGGAGTGTTTGCCAAATACTGCCGAGGGTCGACCCCGCTTTGAAAAATTTTCTCTTATTGAAAAACCTTGTTCCTAAAATTTGGATGTTGCTTTGCCCGGGGCGTGAACCCAGGATCTTCGGTGTGGTAGGCTACCATCGCACCACGGAATTTTTAATACCTCACAATAATTTTTTAAATTTTCAATAAACCAAATTTTTAAAAAGAATTTAAATTAAATTTGGCATTTTGCTTAGAAAGAGTCCTCGTGTGTAAATATGATACGCAACTCCAAAAGAGAAGTTGCCGATTATCGGCAAAAAAAAACTCTGCGTGTGTAAGCGCCGATTTAGCAAAAATCAATTGAAAAGCAAAAACAAAATTAACAACTCGCTCAATTTATTTTTGTTTTCTGAAACTTTTTTTAAGTGAGCAGAAAAAATTTGAAATTTTAGAAAAAAAAACCCCAAATACATATTTTATTCTTCTATATTTCTAGTTCTATGCTAAGAAGGTTGAATGTGGTTATATTAAATTGTTCCCGAGATGGTCAGGCTGCATCTTTAATGATGCTTGTTACCGGAACATACCGGATCTATATCTGGCAAATGACCATCGACCTCGATAACCACCCATTAAACCTTCGGGAACATGACCACATTGAACCTTCTATGCAATCCCGCCACCCACCCCCTAGCTCCATTCGAAACTTGGTGTCTGCAGAGCTTCACCAGCTAAATATTTGTACGATACTTTCATATCTGTTATAGGTGAGGTTGACAACTGGGTTGCGGAAGCTGTGATGCTTTAAAGCTTGTTTATTGCGATTATCAACCCCTTGAATATTCTTACAATTCCATTTGGATCATAAATGGTAGAAGTATAAAAAGGAGCACGTGGTATGAAGATTTCGGTGCGTATTACATCAGCGCAGCAAAGTAGTCCGTATTTTTCAAAACGCCAGCTTGCGAACAAATACGGAAGCGATGGAAAGAAAGCTATGGGGTTGTATTAACAAACTCATCTCGCATTTGTGAAAATAATTTCAAGGAAACTGATTTTATCAGCTGTCCGTCATATCTGAGTATTTACGTGCTTGGTTGAATCTAGGATCTGTTTCCATTCGAAATGAATTGAGCCCTTCAAGTTGGACACAATTAAGCAAAATACCTATAGTTTCCGATTTGGATACTCAAACATAAAGCCCTTTCGCAACCAGTTTTCGAAATGTACCGGAGCGACTCGAGATTTTTCCCCACTAAGGGCTCTCATTTCAGTGTAACCCCATTTAATTTGTTGCGTCCCTCCCACAAATTGTCATCTTCCCAGCAGATCCCTGCAGCGGGACTGACCCATATTCTCCTGCTCCGGGAAGGTATCGAGCCCAATCCGGGACCTGTACCTGATCCCGGTCCAGAGAAATCGTTTTGCTGCGTTTGCCGGAAAAGAATCGTTTTAGGACGGTCACACTCTTGTCAGTGTGTCACGTGCAAGGGATGGTAGCACCCGACGGGATGTTCTGGGCTAGACCCCAAAACCCGACGTCCTCGTAACTTTTACAAATCTTTTGTGGCTCCTTGCTGTTCACGCCCAAGGGCGTCCCGTAGTCTGCGCCTTATCGCCCCCCCTCCCTACTACCCTCCAGCTGCTGATCGCGCTCCATGGCGTCACCGGCTCATACGGCCGCTCCTACTCATAACTACAATATCCGTAGTAGAGAAGATAGCAATGCCGACCATCAGCCCCTGCCCCCGTCTTCTTCACCTACTCTTATATCTATATGACACTACTTTATTTTCGTGTATTTTCATCTTCAATTTTTTGTCGCACTCCCTCCTAATACGGTTTCAGTACTAGTGTAAGTGCGTAAACTATATTCCAAAATACAAAGAAAATACAATCCAGTTTGTATTTCGTTAGGTTTATTTGACATTCGGTTGTTTTTTCTTAATTCTTTCTGACAAATCAAAATTTTGTTTTTAGTTTGAAAATTTTGTGCATAAATACACAACTAAAATGAACTTTTGTGTGAAATAAGTGACTCACCTATGGCGGAACGATACAAGGTGGCAGCATGGTGACATATCTACAAACATAAATAAAAATCCCATGTACTTTGTTTTTGAAAATTCGATGGACAAATGTCAAAATCGTACTGCGCCGGATGTTGATGTATCAAATCAAATAAAAAAGTTTATAATCAGCTGTTCCATGCTGCCACCACCTTGTATCGTTCCGCCATGGACCCACCAGAGCGCGAAATAACTTTTTCGTTTATTTGTATTGTTTTTGTTGTGAAAAATGATAACGAAAAAATAAAATTTAAAACATAAACAAAAACATGTCAAATTTTTTTATTTTGTGGACAATATTGGTCTCTTTCTCTTGTTGGAAATTGTTTTTGTAATTTAACTTTCCGATAAAGTTTCGTCAGTTTTTTTAGCTTGAAATCCAAGCAAAAATAAAGTAGTGTCATATAGGTATTACCGGCACTAGCATTCGAGTAAGTCAGGGAAACATACTACTAGTCCCTACAACCTTTTGCACCGTTTGCCAGCACAGAATAAGTATGTTGTTCTCAAAACCTCTCAAAGGTTTTGAGCAAAAATTATGTTAAGCTAAGGGGCCTGTAGTCTTTGAGATGCATATGACCGATCTTCCCTGCCTTTGGTAGGAAAACTACACGAGCAGTTCTCCAACGGTTTTAACTCCCCCGGTGGTGCCTCCGCAGTAAGGGTGGATGCAGCATATCGACATACCACATTTATCTTATGAAAACTAATACTCTCGGTCTATGGCTGACGAAATATAGCAAATTTCACTTTGTGGCTGACAAAAAACAGTTGTTGTTGTTGTTGTTGTAGCAGTGCTTCGCCCCACCTAACAGCCGCGACCGATCTTAAATTGTCATCAATATCCTCTAGCGGGAGTCCAAGGAAACTTACTGTTTCAACAGGGGTGGACCATAAGGAAAGGGGTGTTAGAGGCGTTGGTTCCACATTACAATTAAAGAGATGGTTGGTGTCATGTGGGGACACATTGCAAGCGGGGCATACATTTTATATGTCGGGGTTGATTCTGGATAGGTAAGAGTTTAACCTGTTACAATATCCAGAACGAAGTGTGTGAAGAGTGACACGCGTTTCCCTGGGGAGTATGCGTTCCTCTTCCGCGAGTTTTGGATACTCTTCTTTGAGTACTGGATTCACCGGGCAATTCCCGGCATAAAGGTCCGACGCCTGTTTGTGGAGTTCACCAAGGACCTGCTTGTGTTTTTTCGCTTCATACGGCTGGGTTCTCAGGTGCCGTATTTCCTCAAAATGCTTACGGAGATGACTCCTTAAGCCCCTAGGCGGTGTTGGTTCATCAATCAGATGTCTGTTGGGATGCCCATGTTTCTGGGTATTCAGCAGGAACTGTTTGGTCAGCATCTCATTTCTCTCCCTGATGGGGAGTATTCTCGCCTCATTATGCAGATGGTGTTCTGGGGACATAAGAAGACAGCCCGTGGCAATTCTGAGAGCAGTATTTTGGCAGGCCTGTAGCTTCTTCCAGTGGGTAATTTTTAGGCTTGGCGACCATATGGGTGACGCGTAGCACGTAATCGGCTGGCTAATTGCTTTGCGTGTAGTCATGAGCGTTTCTTTATCTTTTCCCCAGGTACTGCCAGCGAGGGATTTGAGGATTTTGTTACGGCTCTGAATTCTCGGAACAATTGCGGCTGCGTGCTCACCAAAATGTAGATCCTGATCGAACGTCACACCCAAGATTTTGGGGTGTAGGACAGTCGGTAGCGTAATGCCATCGATGTGGATGTTCAAAATGGTCGACATTTGGGACGTCCATGTTGTAAATAAGGTCGCGGAAGATTTAGTCGGTGATAATGCCAGGTTTCAGCACTGAAATACAGCGAGGAATCAATCTTGCCAATAAATGCTACTTTGGACTAGGTAGGCAATTGAAAAGTAAAGTCCTCTCTCGGCGAACGAAAATCATACTCTACAAGTCACTTATCGCACCCGTCCTGCTATATGGGGCAGAAGCATGGACCATGACAACAGCAGATGAAGTGGCTTTGGGAGTGTTCGAGAGAAAAGTTTCTTCGAAAGATTTATGGACCTCTACGCGTTGGCGATGGCGAGTACCGAAGAAGATTTAATGATGAGCTGTACGAAATATACGCAGACATCAACATAGTCCAGCGAATTAAAACGCAGCGGCTGCGCTGGCTAAGCCATGTTATGCGAATGAATGATGATGCTCCGGCCAAGAAAGTGTTTCTATCGGAACCCGCCTATGGAAGCAGAGGTAGAGGGCGGCCCCCACTCCGTTGGAAGGACCAGGTGGAAAACGATTTAAACTCCCTTGGTATGACCAATTGGCGCCGGTTGGCGGAGCGAAGGAGCGACTGGCGCGCCTTGTTGGACGGCCATAACCGTTTAGACGGTTAAGCGCCAATTAAGTAAGTAAGTAATGCCAGGTTTCGCGAGGCGAAAAAACTGGAGAGATCAGGGAGGTAGCCGTTTATTTTATTGCATAGCTCATCGATCTCTGGGCCTAGGGCCTGTGGCCATTATTGTGCAGTCATCGGCGTAGGAAACGATTGTGACTCCTTCCGGTGGTGAAGGTAGCTTAGATATGTAGAAATTAAACAAAAGTGGGGATAGGACACCACCCTGTGGCACCCCTTGTTTAATTCTCCTTGGTTTTGATGTTTCGTTTCTAAATTGCACCGATGCCTGCCGACCACCCAGATAATTTGCGGTCCACCTTTTAAGACATGGGGGAAGGGTAGACCCTTCCAGGTCTTGCAGTAACGAGCCATGGTTGACCGTAACAAAAGCTTTTGATAGGTCTAGCGCTACGAGTACTGTTCTATGGTGGGGGTTTTGATTTAAACCGCAATTTATCTGGGTGGCAATGGCATTTAGCGCGGTGGTAGTGCTATGGAGTTTTCTGAAGCCATGCTGATGAGAGGCTAGCTGCAAATTAGCTTGGAAATAAGGGAGCAAAATGGCTTCAAGCGTCTTTGCTACAGGCGATAGGAGAGATATCGGACGATACGACTCTCCTATGTTAGCTGGTTTACCAGGCTTTAGTAGCGGGAACCACCTTGGCCATTTTCCATTTCTCGGGTATGACAAAGGTGGAAAGAGACAGGTTAAAGACCTGCGCTAAATATTTGAAACCCTCTTTCCCTAGGCTTTCAAGCATCGGCATGGCTATGCCGTCTGGGCCCACTGCTTTGGATGGTTTAGCGCGACCAATGGCGTCCTCAACCTCTTTAGCGGTGATGGTGATTGGTGACGCGCTGTATTTGTGTTTATGTGCGTGTCTGTTGGCTCTCCGTCTATCTTTTGTCGACCGTAGAATGCATTATATATTGTCGGCAGAAAGCGCTCGCGCATTTTTTCGCATCCGACAGCACTTTGTCGCCAAAGGCGACGGAAAATTTGTCTTTGTGCTTAGTCGAATTCGCTAGGGACTTTACGGTGGACCAAAGTTTACCCACACCGGTAGAGAGGTTACAACCTCTTAGGTGCTCCTCCCATTTCGCCCGCTTGTGTTCATCCACAAGCAATCTGATGCGTTGGTTTATATCCCTTATTTGGGGGTCGGATCAAGCTGTCTTATAAGGTCACGTTCTCTCGCTAAGTTTGCGGCCTCCGCCGGGAAGTGGGGCCGGATTTCGGGAATTCTCCCGGCGGGAATAAAACGTGCCGAGGCGGATTCAATGACCTTGCGGAAGGCACGCTCCCCTTGGCGGGCATCAGTCGGGATAGGGAGGGCAGCAAAGAGGTTGTCTGTAAAAGATTTATATTCTTCCCACTTTCCTTTTTTAAAGTTTATGAAAGTGCGTTTTTCGGTGACGATGAAGTCGGCGGTACGCTCGAGCGAAATAAGTATAGGCAGGTGGTCGGATGCCAATGTTACCATCGGCTGCCAGTTGACGCAGTTTACGAGTTCTGCGCTCACGATTGAGATATCTGGCGAACTGTGCCAGCTTCCTACCATACGTGTGGGTGCGTCTCCGTTTATTGTGCAGAACGTCGTTTCTTCTATTTGATCCGCCAACATCTCACCCCTACTGTCCGCCCGCAAATTTGAATGCCAAAGATCGTGATGGGCATTGAAATCGCCTAAGATAATGCGATTGTTGCCAGTGAGTAAGGCTCTGATATTAGGGCGGTATCCACTGGGGCAACAGGTGGCAGGAGGGATGTAGATGTTGATGATTTCTAGGTTTGCATCGCCTGACCGGACAGATAGGCCTTAACGTTCTAAGACATTGTCCCTGCGGTCGATGCCAGGATCAAATATATAATATTGCACAGAGTGGTGTACGATAAACGCGAGGCCGCCTCCATTTCCGCTCTCGCGATCTTTTCTATGGACATTATACCCAGAGCAGGTCTGCAGTGCAGATCTTGCTGTGCGTTTAGTCTCTTGAATCGCAGCAATGTGGATGTTGTGCCGCTTCATGAAATCGACTATCTCCGTAATCTTCCCAGTTAGTCCATTACAGTTTAACTGCAGAATTCTGAAGTGCATAGGGGGAGACGTCGCCACTCTGGGGGTAAGTGCCGGGTGACTACGCCTGAGTTGAGGAAGGCCAGGACGCAATTGCTGTTGTGGCCCTGGGACTGGGCGTCCTTGGGCAAGCATTGGGTTACCCGAATGATTTGGGTTTGGGGCCTGGCAACATGGCGCGATGAAACCCGTCGGGGGGTTGCCGTCGCGGAGACCAGAACATCTAGGAAAGTGGCACCACCCAAGGCAGGTATTTCGTTTTCTGACTGACAAAAACTAGCAATTTATTTTTGTTTTTCTGCTACAGGGTCTCAAATTGTAAAGAAACTTTGAGTAATGCAAATTATTTGCAATAGCTGAACGTTGCGACTGTAATGAAATAGAGTAATTGTCATTTTATTCATTAATCATAGCAATGAGTGGGGCGTCTTCATCCATTCGCAAGCCTTGACCTAGCCAACGAAGCCTTTGGGCTTTGATTCGTTGCACTATCAAATCTGCGTAAAGCTCAGCATTAAACCTCCATATGTACACGCAATTTTTTATTACAAAATGGAGTCGCATTTAACAGTAGTCGCCCTGTTGTTGTTGTGTTAACAGGGCTTCGCCCCATTCAATGGCCCCTTGGCGCCACCAGCTCATACGGCCGCTCCTAGTCATAACTACAATCTCCGTAGTAGAGTCGGTAGCAATGCCGAGCATCAGCCCCCATCTTCTTCTCTTTCCAGAACTAGAAATCGTGTAGGTCAGGGAAATAGACTCCTAGTCTGCTCTGCAGACCTGCTCTGGGAATAACGTCCACAGAAAAGATCGTTAGAGCGTAAATGGAGGCGGTCTCGCGTTTATCATCCACCACTCAGTGTAATATAATCTATTCGATCCGGACATCGGCCGCAAGGACAGTGTCCTAGAACGTCATGGAATATCTGTCCGGTTAGGCGATGTAAACATATAAATCATCAACATCTACATCCTTCCTGTCACCTGTTGCCTCTGTGGATACCGCCCTGATTCAGAGCACTACTCACTGGCGATAATCGCATTATCTTAGGGGATTTCAATTCCCATCATGATCTATGGCACGCAAACCTACAGGCGGACGGCAGGGGTGAGATGTTGGCGGACCAAAGAAATTGCGCAAGGATTTTTTAAGAAGGCTTAATTAGATTTTGGCATATGGTGAAAGGCGAACTCAACTCGACGTGGCCGCCAGAAAATTGCTTTGCAGAATGAAAGCAGGTAACTCCGGCGGATTTGTGTTAATCCGCCGTCTTCTTCTTATGATCCTCTGTTGATGTTGCTGTGGCACCAATTCATTACTCATTTCAGTGTATACCACATGAAATGCAATAATGTGCATTGTTTATACCTTATTTCTCAATTTCAAACAAATTCGCAACAATAATTAAACTTCAATTTTTTAAACAAAATAGAAATGCGCAACGAAATTTAAATTGACAAAACAGCTGACTTCGAAAATTCGAAATTCCTATTCCCCAATTTTTCTTCTCCCTAGGAGAAAAGTATTGGAGGATTTTTCCGCGGGAATAAAAAAATCCGCGAGAACAAAATTCCGCGAGAATATTTAGAATTGGTCTGATTGTTTCAAATTTTGGGTTTTCTCTTTCGAATGTCGAGAAACTTTGGCGAGATGTTCAATTGAATAGCAACTGTTTTGCATTCGTTTAAAATTGTTTCCCATTGGTTCCTGATCAACTTCAAATCAGCTAATAAGGCATCTAGATGTCGGACCTCAATATCTATGGTAGCGTTTCTAGCTTGGAGGACCACGTTTCTTTTATTAATGGTAGTCAGTATTTTGAACCAAATTGAGAACAGCAAGATACATTCGAACTTGTTGTTGTAATTGAGAATGCCGGTAACATATCCGTATGCTTGCGCAGTCAAATCTGGCTTTTTTCTGAAAGCCTATGAAGAGAGCTCGGTACATTTTTTTTAGGATGTCCCATCTTTGTGGACTGCTGCTGAAAATAGTGAAAACATTTTTGTACAACTCCGAAGAAAGTAATTGCAGCCTACAACATTCTGCAGCATTAACACCACATAAATTGAGAATGTGGATTGTACAAGGCGAGTAATCAGCATTCGAGGTTTTGTCGAGAATGTGACGTAGTGCTCCGTTGTAAGTTCCTTTCATATTGGCGCCGTTATCGTACCCTTGTGCACGACATTCTTTTAATGCAATTTCATTACCTAGAATATGGCAAATTAGATCAGCGATTTTCTGTAACCAGTTTTTTGGTTACAATTCACGAAAGTCAAAAACCGTTCTTGAATTGTAAAATTTTCCCCCAGCGGGTTAGGGGATCAGAATATACCCGCGGTAGGTATGCCTGTCTTAAGAGGCGACTAAAATACCAGATTCAAGGGGCTGTGTAGCGCAATCGTTCAGGTTGCAAGCGCAATATATAGCTTCTCCAAACCCAATTGTCAACCTCACCTATCCGCGGCGAATCCTGTTTCACTAACAGACGAGGCTCTGGCGACCCCAAGCTCCTCATGGAACTTGGGGTGGCGAGGGAGGGAATGGCCTGAAGGTTTAATGTGACCACATAAATCGTTCCCTAGATGGTCGGGCTAGCACCTTAATGGTACTTTGGTACTGGATCTGTATCCGGCAAAGGACCATCACATCGATAACACTCCCCAAAGCCTTCGGGGAGCAACCTTATCGCTACAACAACAACAACAATTGTAAAATTTGTTGCTTTCGAATTGAAATGGAGTTAGCGCAAAATGAACGTAGTCAACGTGACTGTGGCAGCACTTCGATTACCAACGAGTTCAATACAACCCTTCAGAGATGTACCAGTGGAAAATAAAAAATTCTGATCTGGCATCCCTAGCAATTTTCATCCTTCTTTTTTCTTGCGAACAACCAACCTGATCGGACGTGCTTGCTGATACAAAAATCTGAACATCGATATAAAACAATTCATTTCTTTAAGTTTTAAGTTTGTATAATTAAATAAAGTTAGCAAAAACTTTAATCGTTTAAACTTTGTCATTTTACCGAGTTTTGCGAGGTAAACTCATCAAAACCTCCAAATGACTAGCATCAGGCATAGCATCAACGATAATAGCAAAATATTTGGCTTTCTTTCCTTGATCTAATATAGTTTCCCTCACGTTCTTTGCACAAATTTCTATAAACTCGTTCTGAATGTCTGGAGAAAGATAGTGAACTTGTAAACGTATGTGCTGCTGTTGTGGAATCCTAACTTTCTAGAAAGGATCTCTAAGTATCGGATCATAATGGCTTATGAGATCTTAGATGCCCAAAAAATGTCCATTATTTCGTTCACCGAGATATATACATTCACCATTGAAAGCTAGGCCTTTTTCGCCCAAAAATAAAATAGTGTCCAAAATTCTATATACAATTTCTTGCTACTTTTGAGTTTCAGTGATTAGCTGTTCATTGATGAGGGTATCAATTGTAGCCTCCTTTTGAATTAGATTTTGTAAAGATCGCCATTGAATATAACATCTAATGCGATCTTGACTATTTTCGTGTGATGGCAGTTTATAGTATAGCTTCTTCCATACCTGGAATTTCGATTATCTGCACAACAAATTTTAGGCCGATTTAAAGTATTGGTGCTTAACAGAAGACATGGTAGGCAATAAAAATCATTGCTACTGGCACTCCACACTAACCAGTCACGCTCCATTTTCTCTCAATTTGGCAAGATTCTGTTTAACAACGAGGTAGGAAATGCCTCGTCATGACAATCACGTGCAAAAACAACAGGACACATGACCTCGACGAATTATTTCGTGGACTTCTTCAGATCGCAAAAACTCATTATTCACGGTACCGATATCGAAGTCGTTTAAATAATCTAGACTTTGATACAGAGTTGCTGGTATTTTTGGAAGACTTTTGGATGAACCTTCATCAGTGTCACCACGAAAACTTGACGATTTCGGATTCATGTAAACATACATTTTTGTTTGATGTTTTTATGGTCTCCTCACTGTTCGAAGGCCCTAGCAAAAAATCATTATCATTATTCGTTGCTTTTGAAATTCGGCTTAAAATTTGCACATGGCACAACTAAAGACTCTCCTGAATTAAAAAAAATGTTTTAGTACCTCTAAATCGTGGGCCCCCTGAGAAACCCCGGCCCGGGTGGAATCACCCCACCCCCTCCCACCACTCTCGCGGGCCAGCATTTACTGGCATATTGTGATTGTACCATTTCGAAAACCACCGGGTTATCATTTTCAGGCAATTTCCTAATGTTATTTGTCAGAGGTTTCACCGAGATTCGACCGAGTTTTGGGTTAAGAACGGTAGAAAAACAACAACAACAAGAAGGGCATTATCGTCACTAGAAACAATCAAATAAGTCTTTGGAAACACGAAATTTACTTTAACTGAAACAAAAGACAACCTTGACCTAAAGAAAATAAAGATACAAATAAAAAACATTACATTAAAAAAATTAATGCATCTATGTATACTTAACATAATAAATACCTAGTAATTGGTATGCGTTTTGAACAATAACACATGAAAAAAAAATAGAAAAATAAGACAATCAAACTTTTAGAGACAATATGTGTTAATTACTGACACGTAAGCAAATTCAGCGTTATGCGAAAGATCCTTCAGAAAGTAGGTTAAACACCAGCGGATAACTCGTAACAGTGACTGCAAATATTCAGCCAGGCTATGTGAAACAAAATTTAGAAACCAATTACCTTTGAGTAACTTTCGTGGGCGTGATTTAAAGTCGATTCCTTCATCATTGCTGACTCCGCCAGCACTTGAGCTTCCATGCAGACAGCTTCGAGGACGACGCTCATTTATATACATTACTTTTGCTGATGCTAGATGTCCTCTTTCTGAGGTGTGTTCAATAGAACAATTAGCCGAGTTTCTACTACGTGTTGTATCACCACTTGATATATTCTTCAACTGCAATTGGGATTTGGTTGCACAAAGTTCATTAGTTAATGCGACTTAGTTATCGCAAAGCTATATGCACATGACCCGTACGCCATAAACAAATTTTTAAGGATCCGTATTGTACGAATCCATAATAAATATAGTGAAAAATTATTCAATGGTGCGTAAGCTCAGCGAAGTAAGCAATAGATAATAGGTAATAGTCTAGTTGAGGGGCTACTGCTAATACGCTACCAAAAATATCGAGAGAGGTGTCAAAGGACGCGTCTTGACATCAGTATTAATAATCCGGAGGCGGAAAATAAAAATATTAACTTGTTCAAAAGATATTAATGAAAAACCGAAAAAAGACACGGGTACCTCCGAAACCGGGGGTGGGATCCATAGTATTTTTGCGCAGAACACCTTTCTGAGTTGGCGGCCTTCGGCCGCGCTTATAAAAAATAACCCTGGGCTACGCCATGCCAAGTCCGGGTGTGTGGTATAACCGTGGCTACCGCCACGGTGATGCACAAATTTTTTTGTGGGTACAAACACAACAACAAACCACATGCAAATCGCCAACTTCAACAAATATCTCCGGACAGAGACAAAATTTTTCTTTTCCGCCTTCGGATTATTGTTCTCGAGATTAATACGCGTCTTTTGACACTTCTCTCGATATATGTTGACGCGTATTAGCAGTCGACCCCTCAACTAGACTTTTACCAGATAATATTGCTAATTCAGTCCGTGTGAAAATACAGAGCCGTTTACTCACTTGTCCTTCGTAAGCATATAAGGACCCGTGAAAATGTGGCCATGTGCAGACACTTCGTATACTTACATTAATTTTTTGCATTGTTGGAGATGAAGGTATCGCTGCTGATTTAGGAGCTGTTTGTTCTGTGTTAAGATTATTCTGATCTTCTTCGCCTTCGACGTCATTCGGAACAAGCTTTTGTCGTTCTACAAGCTCATTTGTATCCATTTTAAGACCAAATCAATATTTCATATTCGCACCAGCTGGAAAACCACTTTTCTTGTGCTTTTAAAATCTTTTAAATTTGTCGATTTATTGGCCAAATGATTACCTATAATGCTATCATTAATTTAGGACCATAGTACAGGTAAACCTTTACAATGCTTAGGCCGTTTATAAAACTTGTATTAAAATCAAAGGTGACATTAAAATTCTATAAAAAATCTACTAATCATTGTAAATTTTACCAAGTAGCGCAACTAACAGCTGATCGGTGAAAATTCGCACATTCACACGAACAGTTCTCGACTCAGTTTCAAAACAAAACTTTAGATTATTTAACTCAAATTTTAAAGTGAGATAATCTTTACGAATTTATGTACATAGAATATATAAGGCATTTTTGTTGTTATTAAAACAGTAGTTTTATTTTTATTAAAGCTTTTATCAATTTTTTTTTAATTTTGAAAAAAACTCCGAACACCATTCCTTCATTTTATGACATTCGACTGCCTAGTCCACTGCCTTCCACTCTATTCGCAACATAACCTATGTTTAAGTTGCCAAACTATATAGTAAACAATGCTACTAATTCTGCCCAAAAATTTATAGTAAAAAGTTTGACATAAGATAATGCAATAATACTGCATAACAATGACTAACGCTGCACTATTGCGCTGATATCAAAGAGGATAGAAATATAAGACGTCAGTTTGTCAGTTTGTATTTTTTGCGATATTCATATAATTTTAAATTGCTTCCACACATTTTCATGAGGTATTTTTGTTTGTTTTAATAGATTGTATTAATTAAACAATTCATCCTCTTTCCAACAATCACAATATAAACTTCTTAAAAATGTGTAGAATGTACTTTTCTAATACCCGCCAAGTAGGTACATTACAAATAATCTTATTATTTCTATCCTCTCTGACTCTAGGGCGCTTTCAGGACATAAAACTGTTTCGTGCAAGCACAGAAAATCGAGGTGTGGGACTATGTCAGTCTGTATCAAAGTACCTTGGAATGGAAGTTTTATTAGAAAAAATATTGGGTTGATAAAAGTCTAGAACAGGGGTCAACTGCTAACACGCATCCAAACTATCGGGAGAAATGTCAAACAACGCGTCTTGACATCAGTATTGATAATCTGAAGGCGGAAAATAAAAACGTTTACTTGTTTAAAAGATATTAACGAAAAACCGAGAATTTACCCTGCGTCCCTACGAAAGTAAAGCTGGGTTTCATAGTATTTTTGCACAGAACACCTTTCTGAGTTGGCGGCTTTGGGCTGCGCTCTTAAAAAATTACCCTGGCCGGCCCAGCAGTGGGTGGGATGAAAATTAAATCCGTGCAAAATCCCTTTCTACCCACCAATAAGTATACCGAACTGATTAGGTTGAAAATCTGGTTTGATTCAGCCATGTCCTTCTGTCTGTTTGAATGCAAACTAGTTCCTCAATCATCGTTGACCTCGGTCTTGTATATGGCGCATATCCCACACAAACGGTCGTTAAGGTTTCTTTTTGTAATTTCTGCGTTATTTTAACAGCTAGAAGCTTTATTTCACAAAATGCTTGCGTATGCAAAGTCTTTAAATTATAAAAATGACTACAAATACATATAGCATTTATTGTTGTCTGAAAAAATCGTAGAGTTTGGTCGTAAAAATGCATTTATCCCATACAACTGATTGTTCAGATCAGAAGCCTTTCGTGATTTCGGCCCCATTTGACATCCATAGCTTTCAAATATCACCGAATGATTAATGGTATGGCATATAAGGTTGAATAGAAAAATCATTTAATCGGTCAACAAGAAACGTGATAATAGCCGTGTTTTTTACACGCGTATACGTTTTTTTCCGTTTTGGGAATTGAATCTTCCAATTCCAATAACTGGCAAGAGGACTCTTAAATAGCCTCTTAAATCGCCAGGTTAACAAACGTATAAGGGTAATACACTTGCAACATTTAGACGTGCCTACGCAACTAACACATGTCGCAAAGTAAAAACCCGTAGCACAAATTTTTTCCTTGTAATTGTTAAATATATGGCTTGTTACCATGTGCTTTTTCAAGATTTGTAATTCTTCGTTTGAATTATTTTTTTATGTCAGTATTATAATTTCACTCCCATCCAGCAAGTGATACCCCCATCATACCCAAGCCAGTGGCCTCAGACATCCTCCCATTGTCATAGAAATACAAATTTAGTCATCATGTGTCGTGTTGATTTGTTAAATAATTAAGCGTTTTCGATAATTCCCAGTGGTGACTTGTTTCCCTTATGTATATTATTAATTTTTTAATTGTAAAGTTGTAATTATAATCGTATTTTTGTCAATAAATTTTCGTCATGTCAGGTGTTATATTTTAATGAATTTATATTAATTCTGGTATATATTAGGTTTATATAGCGTAGCAATTATATGTAAAATGTGAATATATGTACATAACCGTACATTCAATTATGTATTATGTGAATTTCTATCCGGTTACATGTGTACATGACTGTACATTAATATATGATAAGGGTATTTTCAATCCCGTTACTTGTACTTTTTGTCCTTTGTGGAGTTATATGTTATCACAATTTATATGTAAGGTATAATCTCTACCCCGTTATATAAATAGTTCATATAAAAAATTAAACTTTTATCATATCCAATCTTTGTACTTTTGTCCAATTTAGTTTATATTTTTCCAATTTACAGTTAATGTCTCATGTCAAGTTGTATTCATACACAATTTAAAAGATCCCGAGCAATAGATATATCTCTTTTGATTATCCATGTAGCTTCATGCGAAGATTTTGTATTAAATGTTGTCCATAACTGTTTTATTTATCTAGATTACTAATTTTTTTTAGTAGTATTTTATGTATTTATTTTAACTTTCGATTTTAATGTTACGTAGAACTAATCGCACATGCAGTAAAGGCAATTGATGAAGGAAAGTAGCATTACTGTTCTTTTTACAGTTTCGTAGCTCCGTTATTTCATACAGCATTTTCTTCCATTATACAAAGTTTTTAAGTCTTGTTTTGTAGCTCTATTATCTTCTACAAATTCAATTTTAATGTTACATATTATTAATGTTTTTTATACACGAATGCCTTTTTAATTAGACAAAAAGTTAATTTTAATTGAACAAAATCTATAAATTTTACTCTACATAGCACATTTCTTTTTCACAAAACCGTTTTACACTTAAACTAATGTGTAATTATGGCGACATTTTTAACAAAACGATGTTACTGCTTCGGCGGTATACTTGCGATAGCGTATACGTTTAAGGGCGAATTAGTGGTGACATATAACCATAACCAGATAAAACAGCTGATCGAACCTACCTTAAGGAAATCAATGTAATACGCCAATTACACGGCTCAAGTATCCTTGTGCCAATTACCAATTTGCACAAGGATTTGCCCGGTGTGTGCACTGGTTGCGCTATTTGCGCAAAGAACTGCGCTAAAATCAAAACGATTTTGATATTTACGCATGTCTGCAAATATTGCACATGCTTTTTTCTTCGTGTGTGGTAAATCTTACACAGTTTACCTGGGGTTCCTGATAATATAACATCAGTAATTATTGCTTAAAAATGTTAATATCGAAGGCGCAAGGACCATCTCTAGCTTGTAACAGGAATTCACACAAATTCAATAATAAATAATAATTTTTTTATACAATTAGAACACATGTTTCATTTGTTGCGCTAGTTGAAAAATGAATATTGTGCAGTGCTGCAATGAGTTGAGCTGGTCTTGCAATTAAAATATATATTTAATAAATACAATGGAAAATAAGCGCTTCTGTGCGAGTTTTTCGACTTATACCGTGAATTACCAGCACTGTGGAAAATAAATAGTGAATTTTTATACAATGAATGCCTTTTTTATACAATTAAAATACATGTTTCATTTGTTGCGCTACTTTAAAAATGAATATTGCGCAGTGTTTTTGCCGTGTATGTCAAAATTTTCATTTGCACAAATTTCGTCGTTTTATACCCTACAAGAAACGCTGATAGTTTTACTAAACACTCACACTTGTAATTGACAATGCTGATCCTGCGATGACGTAAACATTGATACTCAAATTTATGTATGTTCCTTTGTTCGCTCACGAATGTCCGAATATTCCCAACGACAGCCTATAATCATGAAAAAGGACTCAAACTGGGAAAGCTTCGGACACCTGGTACAGAACAAAAGAACGTACAGCAGATACCATTATGCATGTGAGACAGATACATAATTCTCAACGGAATTTTATGTATGCGAGAACAGTTTATCCGATTTAATCATGTTGTGACTACTGACTGTCATATGACAATCAAATGATTATCACGGTTGTTTTGTTATTTTTTAAATTCCGCCATTTTCAACCGAAGAAAACCATATAAAAAATAAGTTTAAAAAATGAAAAAGACAGCACTTCAAAGCTCCATGCTAAAAGAAAAAAATCGAAAATAATATTGAAAAACGCCAAAAGCTGTCGGAATGTATCAAAAATTTGATACCCGAAAAATAATAGTGGTTAGTGGTGATTCATTTTTAAATGTGTTTCCGCATGAATTTCTGAATTTAAACTGAACATTCTGAACTCGAATTCTTATAAAACTATTTATTTTCAACAAATAAAAAACACGTATGCTTTTATCACGTACAAAATTAAAAACGTAATGAAATAAAGTAAATAAAAAGCAAAAAGCATTGTTTCATTTTTGGCGGAATATAACAATGGTCAGTTATGATAGTATAACAGTCAAACCTGATATCTGTAAGTAAACTATCATTTATGACACTTTTTGATAGTTAGAGTGTCAGCACTGATCCAGGAAAAGGAATGAGAGTGAGCAGTACGGCTATATACTTAATCAGTAGGCCATGTTGGTGTACAAGAAGGAGACAAAAACTCACACGTACACGGTTGTTTACATCACATTTGCGCAAGTCCCCTTAAGTTCGTGATTGAAAGTTTGTATGAGGCGCTGATCGTTAGGTTGACATTGCTGACAATCAGATGATAGTCATATGATAGTCAGTATTCTTGTAGGGTATTTGCGCATGGTTTTTGTGTCATGTATGGGCCGTATAATCGACCCTACAAGAAACGCTGATAGTTTTACTAATACACTCACACTTGTAATTGACAATGCTGATCCTGCGATGATGTAAACATTGATACTCAAATTTATGATGTTCCTTTGTTCGCTCACGCATGTCCGCATGTTCCCAACGACAGCCTATAATCATGAAAAAGGACTCAAACTGGGAAAGCTTCGGACACCTGGTACAGAACAAAAGAACATACACCCTACAAGAAACGCTGATAGTTTTACTAATACACTCAAACTTGTAATTGACAATGCTGATCCTGCGATGACGTAAACATTGATACTCAATTTATGTATGTTCCTTTGTTCGCTCACGCATGTCAGCATGTTCCCAACGACAGCCTATAATCATGAAAAAGGACTCGAACTGGGAAAGCTTCGGACACCTGGTACAGAACAAAAGAACTTACAGCAGATATCATTATACATGTGAGACAGATACATAATTCTCAACGGAATTTTATGTATGCGAGAACAGTTTATCCGATTCAATCATGTTGTCACTAGTGACTGTCATATGACAATCAAATGATTATCACGGTTGTTTTGTTATTTTTTAAATTCCGCCATTTTCAACCGACGAAAACCATATAAAAAATAAGTTTAAATAATAAAAAAGATAGCATTTCAAAGCTCCATGCTAAAAGAAAAAAAATTGAAAATAATATTAAAAAATACCAAAAGCTGTCGGAATGTATGGGGCGCACTCAAAAAATTGTTACGCGAAAAATAATAGTGGTTAATGGTGATTCATTTTTAAATGTGTTTCCGCATGAGGAAAGTGCTCTTCTGTTGTTTTGTTATTTTCTGAATTTAAATTGAACATTCTGAACTGGAATTCTTATAAAACTATTTATTTTAAACAAATAAGAAACACGTATGCTTTTATCACGTACAAAATTAAAAACGTAATGAAATAAAGTAAATAAAAAGCAAAAAGCATTGTTTCATTTTTGGCGGAATATATCAATGGTCATTTATGATAGTATAACAGTCAAACCTGATATCTACAGTAAACTATCATTTATGACACTTTTTGATAGAGTGTCAGCACTGATCCTGGAAAATGAATGAGTGAGCAGTACGGCTATATACTTAATCAGTAGGCAATGTTGGTGTATAAGAAGGAGACAAAAACTCACACGCACACAGTTGTTTACATCACATTTGCGCAAGTCCCCTTAAGTTTGTGATAGAAAGTTTGTATGAGGCGCTGATCGTTAGGTTGACATTGCTGACAATCAGATGATAGTCATATGATAGTCAGTATTCTTGTAGGGCAGTAGATACCATTATGCATGTGAGATAGATACATAATTCTCAACGGAATTTTATGTATGCGAGAACAGTTTATCCCATTTAATCATGTTGTCACTACTGACTGTCATATGACAATCAAATGATTATCACGGTTGTTTTGTTATTTTTTAAATTCCGCCATTTTCAACCGACGAAAACCATATAAAAAATAAGTTTAAAAAATGAAAAAGAGAGCATTTCAAAGCTCCATGCTAAAAGAAAAAAAATCGAAAATAATATTAAAAAATACCAAAAGCTGTCGGAATGTATGGGGCGCACTCAAAAAATTTATACGCGAAAAATAATAGTGGTTAGTGGTGATTCATTTTTAAATGTGTTTCCGCATGAGGAAAGCGCTCTTCTGTTGTTTTGTTATTTTTTGAATTTAAATTGAACATTCTGAACTCGAATTCTTATAAAACTATTTATTTTAAACAAATAAAAAACACGTATGATTTTATCACAAAATTAAAAACGTAATGAAATAAAGTAAACAAAAAGCAAAAATCATTGTTTCATTTTTGGCGGAATATAACAATGGTCATTTATGATAGTATAACAGTCAAACCTGATATCTACAGTAAACTATCATTTATGACAGTTACAGTGTCATCACTGATCCAGGAAAAGGAATGAGAGTGAGCAGTACGGCTATATACTTAATCAGTAGGCCATGTTGGTGTATAAGAAGGAGACAAAAACTCACACGTACACAGTTGTTTACATCACATTTGCGCAAGTCCCCTTAAGTTCGTGATAGAAAGTTTGTATGAGGCGCTGATCGTTAGGTTGACATTTCTGACAATCAGATGATAGTCATATGATAGTCAGTATTCTTGTAGGGGAGTTAGCGTTATGGTATGGCAACATTAATCGATTACATTGATTTCCATAAGGTAGGTTCGATCAGCTGTTTTATCTGGTTATGGCTTTATGGTTATAAGTCATCCTTAATTCACGCTTTACGTTATCCTCGCTTAGATAATGCTTAGGAGACCCATATAGCGGCAACTAGCTACAGAACATGTTGTACCGGTGGTGGCCATAGTGTATAACATATAGCTGAATCGGTTGCGATTAATAGTGGGCACACACCATTTGTATAAGTGATACATAGAATTAGTGTAGAGGTGAAACATAGACACATATTTCAGTTGCATCTGAGTATAATGCGTATTGAATTTTAAGCCGGAGTCATTGGTGCCGTATGTCGTATCGCTGTATCCGTATCCCTAACGTAATCAGTTGTTTATCGTTACGACGGTAAACCAAAACCCAATTGGTTGGCTACGATACGGTTACGACCTTAAGCGCTAAATACTCGACACGAACATTTCCGCGAACATTCCGCAATCTTGTTCGCAGCTTTGGCCATACACCATACGAACTTTTGGCCGAACATTAGTTCTCTTTCAGACAGCGATGAATACGGACAACAATTGTGCTGCAGCAATATTGCTCACTGTGGCAATTAAGCGTAAAAAAAGAGAGAAGATCGCAAAAAAAGAATTTGGTGCAAAGAATGGTTTAAAAAACGAGCAGTTCTTGGACAAAGTGAGCTTATTAAAGAACTGGAATTCACGTCACAAAATGATTTTAAAAATTACGTTCGTATGAGCAAGGCAACATTTGACCAACTTTTACAAAAAATTTTGCCACTCATAAAGAAACGGGATACAATAATGAGAGAAGCGATTCGCCCTCATCACCGCCTTGCTTTAACTTTGCGCTTTATAGCTAGTGGCAATAGCTTTGAAGACTTAACATTTTTGACAGCAATTGCGCCCCAAACTACTTATTTCTTTTATAACTGTATCCTTGGTGGCATCAGGATCTACTTCTTTAAATTTTTCGATTAAAGTCGCATAATCATTATTCTTTTTAATTCTATTACAATAATCTTTGCTTTTTACTTGCCACAATGATGGCAAAGATTTATACATTTCAATAAATTCACTCAGAAATTTTTTATTGTCCATTTTACTTTTCCACGCACGTCTGTTCCGTTCAGAAATTACTACGATTATGAGCTATTTCGCCATACACGCACGAACAGTTCGCGCAAATGTTCGCCAAAAATTAAAATATTTTGATTTTTGGCGAACATTTGCGCGAACTGGCAAACACCACCATACACGACAGAAAAGGTCGCAGAAACATGACATAACGGGAATGTTCGCGGAAATGTTCGTGTCGTGTATTTGGCGCTTTAGCGGCACCAATAATCGATTGCATTGATTCTCATAAAGCGCCAAATACACGACACGAACATTTCCGCGAACATTCCGCAATCTTGTTCGCAGCTTTGGCCATACACCATACGAACTTTTGGCCGAACATTAGTTCTCTTTCAGACAGCGATGAATACGGACAACAATTGTGCTGCAGCAATATTGCTCGCTGTGGCAATTAAGCGTAAAAAAAGAGAGAAGATCGCAAAAAAAGAATTTGGTGCAAAGAATGGTTTAAAAAACGAGCAGTTCTTCAATAAATTCACTCAGAAATTTTTTATTGTCCATTTTACTTTTCCGCGCACGTCTGTTACGTTCAGAAATTACTACGATTATGAGCTATTTCGCCATACACGCACGAACAGTTCGCGCAAATGTTCGCAAAAAATTAAAATATTTTGATTTTTGGCGAACATTTGCGCGAGCTGGCAAACACCACCATACACGACAGAAAAGGTCGCAGAAACATGACATAACGGGAATGTTCGTGTCGTGTATTTGGGGCTTAAGGTTGGTCGAATCAGCTGTTAAAAGGTTACCGATACGGTTACCCATGGTACAATTACCAGGTAGAAGCATTAGCTAAAATGCAACCCTCCCGTGTATTTTGTTGTTGCCGATTGTACATAAGCTGTCATTCGTTCTTTCAGTTTCTTCTGTCAAAAGTGATGGAAGAAGAAAAATGTCACATGTAATTTTCGTCAACAAAGCCAAAACAAAAAAAGAAAAAAGTTGGTTTGCTGATGAAGCTGGAGGAAACATGCATTTTAAATGGAAAATAAAGGTAATTAGCTGATTTTTAAATGATATATATTTAACTAATTGTTATTATTTATTTACATATAGCAGCTGAATCACTTCTTCAACGTTTCCAGCGCATCAACTCTTGGTAATTCTATACGACAGCATGACAATGATAATATGCGTCCATAAATATCGAGAGAGGTGTTAAAAGACGCGCATTGACCTCGACAACAATAATCAGAAGGCGGAAGTAAATTATTTTGTGTTTGACAAGAGATATTTGCAAAAGAAGTTGAAAATTTTCATGTGCGCGTTGTAATGTTGATGATATTGGTACCCACAAAAAAAATTGCGGACATAAGTGTTTTGCGCAGATATAGTTTTGGTCTCCAAACCGGTGTTGGACCCACCCAGATTAATTTTTTATAAGCGCGGCCGAAGGCCGCCAGCGCAAAAATACTATGGATCCCACCCCGGTCACGAAGCACTCCGGGGTCATTTTTCGTTTTTTTGGGAATATCTTTTGAACGAGCTAAATTTTTTCTTTTCCGCCTTCGGATTATTGTTATTGGATTTGGTGCTGCATGTTATCTTGCACTCAAAGAAATGGAATATGATAAAGAAATTTATAGATTTTCTGTCGAAACGTTTATATGATCGCATCCCTTTAAGATTATCACATGGTATATGTAATGGTGAACCAGAGCAAAGGTATAGTGGTTTATTAAAGTTATCATTACTTATGGCCTTAAAAGATGTGGCGTTGTCTAGTGCCTCAGCGTGTACTTCTGCATCACTGGAACCTACATGCGATTTGAACTGATGAGGATTTGGCACATAGCTCTATAAGGTATACGAGTTTACACTACTGAATTGTTTAGTTAATTTGAAAGTAATTTATTGTTAAATTTTTATAGATTTGGTATTGGTTGTTTTACCACCATTGAAGAGGTTGATTATATTACCGATACCTGCATCAAACATGTCGAACGTTTACGTGAAATGTCCCCATTATGGGAGATGGTGCTAGAACCAATTGATTTGAAAAATATCCAATGGTCGCAACATTCATTTTGTTTATGATATATAAATAAGGGACCGTTTTGTATTGTATGCATCTTTTAGTGTATGTATTTATATTCCAAAGCAGTTTAATGTAAAGTAAGTGTATTTTGTAAAGTAAAAATTAAGTAATTTAGTAACCTAATAAATATCGAAGATACATATATACATAATAACGTTTAACGTTGGAAACTCGTCGTGTCGGTATTTGAGGTGCAGATTTCTTTGAAGGATATGTACTCCATGCCTTTAGATGTAATCTTTTTTAATTAAAAAAGCACGGTTGTATTTTCGAATTAAAATGATTGCGTAATCGTAAAGTATAAAGGAAAACTAAAAATTATTTTTGTTTGCATTTAATAATTTCAAATATGTATTGGTGAATATATATTTATTTATATTTATCACATAAACCTTTTCTTAATTATAAAATATTATATACATACTAACCAGGCAATAAATATCAAGATTAAAACGATTTTCGCTATGTGCAGAAATGCAGCTAAGTTGTAATGGAAGTGTTTAAAATTAGGTTTTGACAATTACACACATGCAAACATAGGTACATATGCGTTAAATAAAATGCAGATGAAATCGATTCACATCCACCACATCTCAATAAATTCACTTATTGATCTTATATTTATGCCTGTATTCACAAATGTACATACATATTTATACACATATACATGTATGTACATATTATTTTGACGGCAACACCTGTCGGATTAAAAGACCTTATCAATTTCATTCTTTCTTTGGACGCCTAAGTTTTTAAAGTAATGTCATACACATGAGCCTGTCTCAATAGCCCCTCGCTTTGCATCACTTTAGACCATGTACGTTCTCTTACGCCATTTTCGACTATTTTCTAGTAAATTCTGTCACAGCAAAGTAGTAGCAATTTGTTTATTTATTTTATTTATGAAGATTATGCCCCCTCGAACATTGTAAGACTACCTCCAAATAATATACTTACCTTGTTACGGTTATTGATCATTTCGATTCTACTTAGATCCTTACCTTAAAAATGCGAGTTATGTTGTTCCTCTAACTCGTGATTTGGTCTAATATTGTTAGAGCTTTGTATATGCGACGCAGATATCACACCTGATCCTTTTTGGGTTGATGCAGTCCAATATTAAATTATCTTGTAAATATTTTAGAGTAGCTTGCATATCATCCAGATTTTTTGCCATTATCTGCTTGATGTATTTTAAAATCACTATATAAATCTCTGATAGTTTTCCTGCCATCTATGTACTCTTTAGAAGAAGAAGCTCTAAGCTTTGCACACAGAGTATATTAACTCTGATTGGATAACGGTTGGTTGTACAGGTATAAAGGAATCGAGAGAGATATAGACTTCCATATATCAAAATCACCAGTGTCGAAAAAAAATTTGATTGAGCCATGTGCGTCCGTCCGTCCGTCCGAGTAAATGTTGAGATATCTTCACCAAATTTCGTACACGAGCTTATCTGGACCAAGAATAAATTGGTATTGAAAATGAGCGAAATCGGATGATAACCACGCCAAATTTATATATATACTAGCAGACCCGGCAGACGTTGTTCTGCCCTAAATTTGATCTACATACATTTTAATAAGCTTTTTCCGTCTAACTCTGCCCTCGCCCCACTACACTTTTTCCTAATCTTTGTATTCACTCCTCCCTCCGTATTTTTTGCTTCATCTATCTCTATCTTCGTCTCATTCTATCTCTTTCTCAGTCTCCTTCTCTCTTTTCTCTTCTCTCAAGTTTTTCTCATTCTTCTTCATATCTTATTGCCAGTCCCAGAGGGTGGTAAGTATTTTGTTCCAGTCCCATTCCGAGTCTCAGTACCAGTCCCACTCCGAGTCTCAGTCTCAGTCCCAGTCCTAGTCCTAATCCCAGTCCCGTCTCTGGTCTACTTCCAGGAAAAAAAGCATCGTAAATACTAATATAGGCAAATTTATATACCAATTTCAGGCAAATCGAATAGGACGTATGTAAATAGGTATCTGGGTATTATTAATTCATGTCTTTATTTCGGCTTCCCATGCATATTTATCAGTTTTGCCAGGTTGATGCGACTAAATCGAACATCACAATGAAAATTACTTTAAAGCTCTCAGCAACAGCTTTCATTTGATATCCATAATACACACATATTCTAGGGGTATCCGGGTCCATGTTTTGGCCTATATCTCGAGACCCTAGTCACCCAGCGTTGTAAAACTTACTCTGTACTAAAGCACACATCAACAGCTTCAATTTGATACCCATAATGTAAAACCACATTCTAGGGGTACCCGGGTACACGTTTTGGCCTATATCTCGAGACCCTAGTCACCCAGGGATATGAAAGTACCCTCTACTAAAGCACTCATCAACAGCCTTCATTTGATGTCCATACTACACACACATTCTAGGGGTATCCGGGTCCATGTTTTGGCCTATATCTCGAGACCCTAGTCACCCAGCGGTGTAAAAATTACTCTGTACTAAAGCACACATCAACAGCTTCAATTTGGTACCCATAATGTAAAACCACATTCTAGGTCTATCCGGGTCCATGTTTTGGCCTATATATAGAGACCCTAGTCATCCAGCGGTGTAAAACTTACTCTGTACTAAAGCACACATCAACAGCTTCAATTTGATATCCATACTTTAAAAACACATCCTATTGTTACCCTGATCCACGTTTTGGCCTATATTCGAGACCCTAGTCACCAATAGCTATGAAAACTACCCTGTACTAAAGCACTCATCAACAGCTTCAATTTGATACCCATAATGTAAAAACACTATCTAGGCTTTCACGGGCCCACGTTTTGGCTTATATCTCGATACCCTAGTCACGCAGAGGTATGAAAATTACCCTCTACTAAAGCACTCATCAACAGCTTTCATTTGATGCCCATACTAGAGATATACGCCGCCGATAAACGCCGCCGCCGCCGCCGATTTTGCTCGTTTTTCGCACGCCGCCGCCGAATGTCAAAAATATCGGCGTGGCGGCGCGGCGTCCGGCGCGTTACTATATTTTCTACTCGTTTAAGACTGTTTAGGCCATTTATTGTTCATGTCGAAAATTGGTCGGATATGGTCGAAAGTGGTATCAACGGATGCGCATCACTGCCAGTTATAAGAAACTAATTGCGAAATTTAACTCTTTATAACTATTCAAAAGTTATTTAAAATAACAGGCGCTTTCGATGTCAGCTTAACACGGACTTTCCATCACCCAATTCAGCAAGTTATTAAAACAAAATACTAAAGAAAAGTTATATAATAAATTTATATGCTCACTTTGCATTTTTGAAAAAATTAATAATGAACAATTAATTCAAATAAAATGACCCAAGGCGATCATGTTTTTGTTACCCTGATCCACGTTTTTGCCTATATCTCGAGACACTAGTCACCAATAGATATGAAAACTACCCTGAAACTAAAGCACTCATCAACAGCTTTCATTTGACATCCATATTGTATAAACACTGAAAATGACATATCAGTAGCTTTTTACATATTTTTAGATACCTTAAACGCGCACATTCTCAACTCTTCGTATACTGTAAATAATCGTAAGAAAAATGTGAGACTTAAGCCTTGGATTACTCGGGATCTCCTACAGAAAATAAAGCTCAAAAACCAACTAAGAAAAAAATGTGCTAAGTATCCTAGTAATAGAAGGCTCCGCACTAGATACAACAAAATAAGTAATAGCACCAATAAGGCCATACGACTGACGCGGGAACACTTCTTTCGAAACAAGTTTAATTCAGCACTTGGTAATATTAGGAAAGAATGGGAAGTTGTCAATAATCTTCTTAATCGAAACGGTGAAAAAGATAATGAGCGAATAGCATTACAAGCTGGAAGTCAGTCGATTACGGATGCTGTGGAAGTAGCTAATAAACTTAACACGCACTTTACAACGGTTGGGAACACAGTATTAACTAACTGCAATTGTCGGTTTGCGACCATTTACCATCGGGCCAATATGCTCGAAATAGCTTCTTTTTGACCCTATCACAGGTTTCGAAATTATAAGCATTATAAAAACCTTAAAAAACTCTAGTTCATGCGGTGAGGATGGTATTTCCATTTAATTTTAAAAAAGATATATTTTAATGTGGTTGATATACTGATATACTTATTCAACACCAGCATTACTCAGGGTATTTTTCCCGATGGTTTGAAATGTGCGATTGTAATTCGATCTTGAAAAAAGGGGATAAAAAAGATGTTAATAATTACAGACCTATTTCACTACTCTCGGCCATATCTAAAGTTTTTGAAAAGGCTGTTAAACCAGAATTGTTAATTTCTAAATAAAGCGAGCTTTTTAGCTCCATGCAGTTTGGCTTTCGTTCTGACCTTTCAACAGAAGACGCTTTGCTAGATTTTTGCACCAACGTCTACAAAGCTCTGGATGAAAAAAGAAGTTGTGCTGGTCTCTTTGTGGACATAACAAAAGCTTTTGATATGGTCGATAGGGGTGTACTATTGGATAAATTATATAGTGCAGGATTCCGCGGTGTTATGCATAAGTGGCTTAAATCGTATATATCGGGCAGAACACAAAAGTTAAAGTAGAATGTAGCTACAGTAGCTTACAGCTTGTTAATCTGGGTGTTCCTCAAGGCTCAGTTCTTGGTCCAATATTGTTCTTGGTCTATATTAATTCAATATTTAAGCTTCCATTGAGAGGCAAGGCCACTGCCTTTGCAGACGATCTTGCAATTGCGTACAGTACACCGAATTACTTTGAATTAATATGTGACATTAACCATGATATACATTTGTTACGAACCTGGTTCGCTTCACACAAACTGATTGTAAGTAGTAAAACTAGACTTATGTATTTCAGTCATGTTCTCAAAGAACAACCAAGTTATGATGTCATATTTCACTCCGCAGTGTGCTCTCGCTTTAACATGCACCATATAGCGTGCACTCAAAGTGACGCGATGAGATCTTTTGATTGTAATAGAAACTGTAGTGAGAGCTGCTTCAGGGTTGAAGTTGTTGAGAATTTCAAGTACCTAGGAATTATAATAGACAACCGCTTGAGTTGGTCTGAGCACATTAATGCTCTAAAAAAATACTTTCTATATACCACTCGTCACTTTTATCGTCTGAAAAAGTTATGTTCAATATCCACTTTAAAAACAGTTTACTACGGAATATTTCAATCTAAACTGCAATATGGTATCACATGCTGGGGCGGCGCTTCGGCTAATAAGCTGTCAGCAGTGGTAACAATTCAAAAGGGGGTTATAAGGCGAATCTGTAGTGCAAACTATAGGTCTCACTCTATGCTATATTTTAGGAAACTAGATATATTTCCGTGTCGACATCTCTATCTTTACAAAGTTTTAAAAACATTCTTTATACGGTGTGGCTACCTGGAAAGCTTTCCTTCGGAAGTCTACAACTTACGAAGAAATCTACTTCCGATGGTACAAATTCCGCATACTAGGACGTCGCACTTTAGAAGTTTTTACACATACACGTCGTGCAAATTTTTCAACTCCCTTCCTCCCACTGTACAGGTAATAAGAAATGTCAACTTATTTAGAAAAGAAGTTAAGCTGTATCTTTTTGGTTATAATCACTATGAATTAGAAACGATGCTGAGGATGACCCTATAAACCGTACATACCTTAGGAAGCTGCAAATATTTAGTATTGATTCTCTTTCATATCTTTGATGATTTAATTTAATGTATAACTTAAACTCTTTATGAAATTTTTATTTTTGTACACCCCACACAAAACAATATACCAAAGCTAGGACTGGCATTTAGAACTATGTTAAACTTTAATATAAAAAATGCCATATACTTTTCCTATGCTGCATAGTAATTTGAAATTATTTAATGTAATATTGTAATCTTAGGTTAATAAGTATGCATCTGGAAAATGTTAATAAAATACAATACAAATACAATACAATACACATTCTAGGGGTGCCCGGGTCCACGTTTTGGCCTATATCTCGAGACCCTAGTCACCAATAGGTATGAAAACTACCCTGTAGTTAAGCACTCATCTACAGCTTTCATTTGATATCCATATTGTATAAACATTGTTTCGGGGTATCCGGGTCCACGTTTTGGTCTATATCTCGAGACCCTAGTCACCAATAGGTATTAAAACTACCCTCATCAACAGCTTTCATTTGATATCCATATTGTATAAACACATAAAAAAAACTTGACTTAATATTATTTTTTAAATAGAAAAATCAAGCTTTTAAAGTAAGAACACCGGCGTACGCCGGCGCGCCGCCTACGCCGCCGCCGCCGGTATATAATAGAGTCTACGCCGCCGCCGCCGATAAAGTGATCGGCGTAAACCTCTAGTCCATACTACACACACATTCTAGGGGTTTCCGGGTCCACGTTTTGGCCTATCTCTCGAGACCCTAGTCACCAATAGGTATGAAAACTACCCTGTAGTTAAGCACTCATCTACAGCTTTCATTTGATATCCATATTGTATAAACACATTTTCGGGGTGCCCGGGTCCACGTTTTGGTCTATATCTCGAGACCCTAGTCACCAATAGATATGAAAACTACCCGTACTAAAGCACTCATCAACAGCTTTCATTTGATATCCATATTGTATAAAACACATCCTAGTGGGTGCCCGGGTCCACGTTTTGGCCTATATCTCGAGACCCTAGTCACCAATAGGTATGAAAACTACCCTGTAGTTAAGCACTCATCTACAGCTTTCATTTGATATCCATATTGTATAAACATTGTTTCGGGGTATCCGGGTCCACGTTTTGGTCTATATCTCGAGACCCTAGTCACCAATAGGTATTAAAACTACCCTCATCAACAGCTTTCATTTGATATCCATATTGTATAAACACATAAAAAAAACTTGACTTAATATTATTTTTTTAAATAGAAAAATCAAGCCTTTAAAGTAAGAACACCGGCGTACGCCGGCGCGCCGCCTACGCCGCCGCCGCCGGTATATAATAGAGTCTACGCCGCCGCCGCCGATAAAGTGATCGGCGTAAACCTCTAGTCCATACTACACACACATTCTAGGGGTTTCCGGGTCCACGTTTTGGCCTATCTCTCGAGACCCTAGTCACCAATAGGTATGAAAACTACCCTGTAGTTAAGCACTCATCTACAGCTTTCATTTGATATCCATATTGTATAAACATTGTTTCGGGGTATCCGGGTCCACGTTTTGGTCTATATCTCGAGACCCAAGTCACCCAGCAGTATAAGAAATAATCAGTAGTAAAGCACACATAAACAGCTTCAATTTGATACCCATAATGTAAAAACACACCCTATTGTTACCCTGATCCACGTTTTTGCCTATATCTCGAGACCCTAGTCACCAATAGATATGAAAACTACCCTGTACTAAAGCACTCATCAACGCTTTTCATTTGATATCCATATTGTATAAACATTGTTTCGGGGTATCCGGGTCCACGTTTTGGTCTATATCTCGAGACCCTAGTCACCAATAGGTATTAAAACTACCCTGTACTAAAGCACTCATCAACAGCTTTCATTTGATATCCATATTGTATAAACACATTCTAGGGGTGCCTGGGTCCACGTTTTGGCCTATATCTCGAGACCCTAGTCACCAATAGGTATGAAAACTACCTGTACTAAAGCACTCATCAACAGCTTTCATTTGATATCCATATTGTATAAACACATTCTAGGGGTGCCGGGTCCACGTTTTGGCCTATATCTCGAGACCCTAGTCACCAATAGGTATTAAAACTACCCTGTACTAAAGCACTCATCAACAGCTTTCATTTGATATCCATATTGTATAAACACATTCTAGGGGTGCCTGGGTCCACGTTTTGGCCTATATCTCGAGACCCTAGTCACCAATAGGTATGAAAATTACCCTGTACTAAAGCACTCATCAACAGCTGTCATTTGATATCCATATTGTAGAAACACATTCTAGGGGTGTTCTGGTCCACGTTTTGGCCTATATCTCGAGACCCTAGTCACCCAGGAGTACGAAAAATACCCAGTATCAAAGTACTCACAAACAGCTTCCATATGATACCCATATTGTACAAACACTTCCTGGAGTTACCCAGGTCCATGTTTTGGCCTATATCTCGAGACCCTTGTCACCCGGTATCAAAGTATTCATTATACAAACCTTCCCCGTGGAAAAATACATATATATACCAATTTTCATAATAATCGGTCCAGTAGTTTTTGAGTTAATCGATGACATATGTACATACAAATTCATTTT
>JARSSU010046657.1:0-72412 GCA_029619165.1 Eurosta solidaginis
CTCGAATCGTTTTCCTCCGCCAACCCGCACTTCCTACATCTGCTATAACTGACCAGCCTAATTTAAAGGCATGTACTCCAGAAGGCAGTGTCCGTACGAATACTCGTCATGAGTCTACAGTCCTCTCTTTTTATACTCACTGAGCAGAGCTCACATGAGTATATGACTTTGTTCGCTATAACGGTAATCGTACGGCATAAACTAATCGAGATAGATATAGACTTCTATATATCAAATGATCTGAGCGAAAAAGAAATTCATTTAGCCATGTCCTTCCGTTCGTCTCCGTCCGTCCGTAAACACGATAACTTGAGTAAATTTTGAGGTATCTTGATGAAATTTGTATGTAGTTCCTGGGCACCCATCTCAGATCGCTGTTAAAATAACGAAATCGGACCATAACCACGCCACTTTTTCGATATCGAAAAATTCGAAAAACCGAAAAGTGCGATAATTCATTACAAAGACAGCTAAAGCGACGAAGCTTGGTGGATGAGTTGAACTTATGACGCAGAATAGAAAATTAGTAAAATTTTGGACAATGGGCGTGGCACCGCCCACTTTTAAAAGAAGGTAATTTAAAAGTTTTGCAAGCTGTAATTTGGCAGTCGTTGAAGATATCATGATGAAATTTGGCAGGAACGTTACTCCTATTACTATATGTACGCTTGATAAAAATTAGCAAAATCGGAGGAGGATCACGCCCACTTTTAAAAAAAAATTTTTTTTAAGTAAAATTTTTACAAAAATTTAATATCTTTACAGTATATAAGTACATTATGTCAACATTCAACTCCAGTAATGATATGGTGCAACAAAATACAAAAATAAAAGAAAATTTCAAAATGGGCGTGGCTCCGCCCTTTTCATTAATTTGTCTAGGATACTTTTAACGCCATAAGTCGAACAAAAATTAACCAATCCTTTTGAAATTTGGTAGGGGCATAGATTTTATGACGCTAACTGTTTTCTGTGAAAATGGGCGAAATCGGTTGATGCCACGCCCAGTTTTTATACACAGTCGTCCGTCTGTCCTTCCGCATGGCCGTCAACACGATAACTTGAGCAAAAATCGACATATCTTTAATGAACTTAGTTCACGTGCTTACTTGAACTCATTTTATCTTGGTATGAAAAACGAACGAAATCCGACTATGACCACGCCCACTTTTTCGATATCGAAAATTACGAAAAATGAAAAAAATGCCATAATTCTATACCAAATACGAAAAAGGGATGAAACATGGTAAGGTAATTGGATTGTTTTATTGACGCGAAATATAACTTAAGAAAAAACTTTATAAAATGGTTGTGACACCTTCCATATTAAGTAGAAGAAAATGAAAAAGTTCTGCAGGGCGAAATAAAAAACCCTTAAAATCTTGGCAGGTATTACATATATAAATAAATTAGCGGTATCCAACAGATGATGTTCTGGGTCACACTGGTCTACATTTTGGTCGATATCTGGAAAACGCCTTCACACCACTCCCTTTTAAAACTCTCATTAATACCTTTAATTTGATACCTATATCGTACAAACTCATTCTAGAGTCACCCCTGGTCCACCTTTATGGCGATATCTCGAAAATACGACCACCTATACAACAACCACCACTCCCTTTTAAAACTCTCATTAATACCTTTAATTTGATACCATATCGTACAAACACATTCTAGAGTCACCCCTGGTTCACCTTTATGGCGATATCTCGAAACGGCGTCCACCTATAGAACTAAGGCCCACTCCCTTTTAAAATACTCATTAAAAAAAATAATGTAAGGCGCGATAACCTCCGAAGAGATCTAAGGACGAGCTTCTCTTCCATTTGCGTCGTGCTCCTCTTGATTTTTCCCTACAAATTGGCCGACGGGACCTACATGTTTTATGCGACTCCGAACGGCATCTGCAAGGCAGATGAGTTTTCACTGAGAGCTTTTCATGGCAGAAATACAATCGGAGCGCTTGCCAGACACTGCCGAGGGGCGACCCGCTTAGAAAAATTTTCTTCTAATTAAAAAAATCTATTTCTAAAATTTTGATGTTGCTTTGCCCGGGAGTTGAACCCAGGGCATACGGTGTGATAGGCGGAGCACGCTACCATCACACCACGGTGGCCGCCAAAATACTCATTAACACCTTTCGTTTGATGCCCATATTGTACAAACAAATTCTAGGGTCACCCCTGGTCCACCTTTATGGCGATATCTCGAAACGGCGTCCGCCTATGGAACTAAGGATTACTCACTTTTAAAATACTCATTAACACCTTTCTTTTGATACCCATATTGTACAAACAAATTCTAGGGTCACCCCTGGTCCACCTTTATGGCGATATCTCGAAATGGCGTCCACCTATACAACAACCACCACTCCCTTTCAAAACCCTCATTAATACCTTTAATTTGATACGCATATCGTACAAACACATTCTAGAGTCACCACTGGTCCACCTTTATGGCGATATTTCGAAACGGCGTCCACCTATAGAACTAAGGCCCACTCCCTTTTAAAATACTCACTAACACCTTTCGTTTGATACCCATATTGTACAAACAAATTCTAGGGTCACCCCTGGTCCACCTTTATGGCGATATCTCGAAACGGCGTCCACCTATGGAACTAAGGATTACTCCCTTTTAAAATACTCATTAACACCTTTCATTTGATACCCATAACGTACAAACGCATTCTAGAGTCAACCCTGATCCACCTTTATGGCTATATCCCTAAATGGCGTCCACCTATAGAACTATGGCCCACTCCCTCATAAAATACTCTTTAATGCCTTTCATTTGATACGCATGTCATACAAACACATTCCAGGGTACTCGGTTCATTTTCCTACATGGTTGTTTTCCTTATGTTGCCACCATAGCTCTCAACTGAGTATTGTATGTTCGTTACACCCGAACTTAACCTTCCTTAAAATAACCAAGTCCAATAAAAACAAATTTCTAACAAAAAAGTGCTGTCGGACATGAGAGTTTGGCAACCAACGCTGATGCTTTTAGGAGCGACTGCATTTAAGTATTTTAAGTGGTTTCTGATCTAGATACTAACCTCACTTACAAATGAGGTTCTATATGACAATAACAGTTTAAATTTTGCAAACAGTTGGAGAAAATTGGACTCTCTGCTTAACACGGTGAGGACTGGCTAAACGCTGCCCAATCGTTATGTCACAGCAACTACGCCCAGAAAATTGGTTTGCAACTCCTATACTTAAGTAAATAAAAACAAGTAAGACGGGACTGCCTTCGGCTGTGCCGAAGACTTCATACCTTTCATGAATGGGGCTGAACAATAATCTTATCCGTTCGTAATCTCCAAATAATCGGATGTATAAGATAAGAAATATATAGTGAACAGATGTACATACCTAAACGATTTTTAAGATAAATATAAAATAAAAATGGCAAAAAACTTATCTGAAGGATCGGTTGTATGGATATATATTATATATAGCTCCGATCGAAATGATTTTTACAGGAAATCTTCTATGATATATTAGAATAAATATCACCAAGTTTAACGTTTTTATATTGGAAATTAAATGGCTAAAAATCTTTCTATCTGAACGATCGTTGTATGGGATATATATTATATATAGCTCCGATCGAAATGATTTTTTCATGAAATCTTCTATGATATATTAAAATAAATATCACCAAGTTTACGTTTTTATATTGGAAACTAAGGAGAAATGCCAAAAATCTTTCTATCTGAACGATCGGTTGTATGGGATATATATTATATATAGCTCCGATCGAAAGTGATTTTTCAGGAAATCTTCTATGATATATTAGAATATATATCACCGAGTTTCACGTTTATACTTTTCTAAATTGCGGCAGGAATGACCAAAATCGTCTTATCTGAACGATCGGTTGTATGGGAGATATATGTTATAGTGGTCCGATCCTACCGGATCCGACAAATGTCTAATATAATACAAAAATACATCCTTGTGCCAAATTTCATTGAGATATCTCAAAATTTGAGGGACTAGTTTGCGTTCAAACAGACAGACGGACGGACGACGGACAGACGGACATGGCTATATCAACTCAGTTCGTCGCCCTGATCAATTCGGTATACTTAATGGTGAGTCTATCTTCTATATTTCTCAACGTTACAAACATCGGACCAAAGTTAATATACAATTTCATGTTCATGAAAGGTATAAAAACGTAAGAAAATGTAAGGAAAACCTTAATCAATTGTATATAAATGTCAACGCTGCAAGAGAGTTCGTGACGCTTATTACACAAAATATTAGGAAACCCGTACTTTGCATAAGTAAAAATGAGGAACGTTATTTCAAAACTAATAACATATATTTTCACAAATATATGAAAGCCAAGAATAATCATATGAATGGTGATAGTTAAATGGCATTAAGCGCCGTGTAGTGTGAGTGCGTCATACAAAGGTCAATGCTGCAGGGCAAACGGCGATTGTAAACGCCCATTTAATAAGCGCATATATCGAAAATTATAAACGGGTATTCGGGCGAGTGCTACATGCTGCACTACAGTTTTGCTCGTATTTATATGTGAAGTAGCTGAGTGGCCTGCGCGGGAGTAAATGACAACAAAGAATAGCTGGCAGCGCTCTAATGTCTATGCACATTAAAAGTGGTGCTATTTATTTTCAAATTAATAGCTGCGCGTTGTTGCTTCTGCTTTTAAACGAAAATAAACATAAGAAAAAATCAGCAAAACACATTAACACACCCATCAGCCATGCACTTGTCATTCAATCGAAGAACACTTGCAGCGGTTCCCACGCGGGCTGTCATCGAAGAGGAATAAGAAGACTAAGTAAGAGACAGAAAGAAAACTCAAGCTTAAATTTTAAATATGTATTTCGAAAATTTCTTCAAGATATCGATTGTTTACAAAAGTGCCGTGTTTAATATTCGATTTATTTCATTAAATACAAAATCTCAGTTCTCCAGAAAAGAATTACGGAGAGTTTAAAATAAATCGACATTGACAGACTTGGAGCTACTTTTAAGCTAGCGCCCTTTTGGGAGGTGTAGCATACAGCAACCCATAGCTTTATAGGTGGAAAGACTTGAGGGTTTTGTTGCGGCTCAGGACTTTAGGTACAGTTCGCCAAAATATTGATCCTGACCCCACGCCACACCCAGTCTTTTTGGATGTAAGACAGTCGGCAGCGTAATGCCATCGACGTGGATGTGCAATGTGGTCGACATTTGCTTTCTCTATGTTGCAAATAAGGTCGCTTTTCGTTCTGATCTGTTGTTGTCGTTTGTCCTGTATTTATAGTTCGTAGGTACATGAGCAGGTATGTCAAAATTGATGCTTTGTGTATATTTAGTTATGTGTATGTGCTGTGTGTTCTCTCAGAACCGAGGATGGTTTTTACTGATCGATTTGTGTGGCTGACTGAGGCAGGTAAAAAATCGTAATTTTAGTCGTTTGACCTTCTTGTGGGTTGTGTCTGGTGAATAATAATGAACAGTGCGACAATTTCTGACACAATATTCGATGCTTTTAAAACTTGTTTACAAGATACAAAGTATCACGCAGGTACAACAGTCAAACACACAACAACAAATGTAAACACAAAACAATTAACGCTCAACACAAAAAACCCACAAAGAGGTCAAACGACTAAATTACAGGATTTTTGCCTGCCTCATTCAGCCACACAAATCGATCAGTAAAAACCACCCTCGGTTCTGAGTGAACACACAGCACATACACATAACTAAATATACACAAGTATCAAATTTTGACAATACCTGCTCATGTACCTACGAACTATAAATACACGACAAACGACAACACAGATCAGAACGAAAATCGACACTAATGATGGCACAACGCCGAAACCGGTTTGTCTCAAAACCAAATTTGTACAAGGGATGACGGAAAATCGTTCCATATACATCGGTCGCAGAGGATTTGGTCGGTGAGAATGGAAGATTTCTGGAGGTGATAAAATTAGGGCGTTGACAGCAGATTATATAGCATAATTCATCGATGGATTGGCGGTATCAGTTGCCATTATCGTGTAGTCATCGGCGTATGACACAATGGTAGCTCCTTCTGGTGGGGAAGGGAGCTTCGATATGTAAAATTTAAACAAAACTAGAGATGAAACACCATCCTTATGCACTCCTTATTTAATTCTTCTGGGTTAAGATGTAACGTTTCTGAAATGCACCGATGCTTGCCGACCACACGATGATTTTCAGTACGCCGTACTCCTTGAGTAACGTGCCGTGGTTGACTGTATCAAAAGCTTTTGTAAATTATAGCGTTACGAGTACTGTTTAATGGTGGGGTTCTTGATCCAGTCCACAATTTATCAGTGTGTTGACGGCGCTTAGCGTGGTAGTGGTGCTTTGTAATTTTCGGCAGCATGCTGATTGTATTTTGGAAAATTTTATAAGTTTTGCTTTTAAAAAGTAACACATTTCCTGTTTATTTATTTTTTTTTAACAAGATAATGTAATTTTCGATATCAAAGTGTCGTTGCGTCCTTGAATATATATGTAAGCGGATAACAGAATAATAGTAATGGCAATCTTTGCCAAATTTAGTCAAACAGAATCTACTATTTTCTTTGATATTTTTGAGAAAAAACTTTTATGAATTTTGTGACTGAATCTATGCAAACAGTCTTAAAAACGTGTTCGAAAAAAATCGAAATTATTTTACGAAAGTTTCGAACTTTTTATTTGAGTTCTCTGATGTTGGTATGCAGTTTTGTAGCCTAATCAAATTTAGAAGGCAAAAGTTAAAGCTCTCTCATTCCATTCGCATAGACTTTTTATAATACTTTCCGAAAAATATTTAAGATTTCCTCCATTCAAAGCGTGAACGTTATTTTTTTTATACAAAACGCCTTCGAAAATAAATTTTTCAAATCTATCAATTTTGAGAGACGCATCGCATAACTTATATTCTGTTAGACTTATTTGATTGGACTACATACAAGTATAATAAAAAATACAGGGAACTTCAAAATTAAAAAAATTGTCTGTAAATCTTTTTGCTGCTTTCGAAAACGTGTCGTAAATTCATTTGCATAGTTGAAAAAAACTAAATTTATAAACGTTAAAAAATCTAAAAAAAAAGAAATTACTTGAGGAAATTCGATGAAATGTGTCACTGCTATTTTTTTTGTTCGCAGCTGTAAGTACGTTTAGAGGCAGAACCTTGTTAATTTGTATGAGAATTTCAGAGTTATATGCCACATGCAACAAAAATCCAGCAAAAGACTGTGGCATTGTGTATTTTGACTAATGTAGAAAAAACTTACAACAACAACAAAATCAATTTAAAATTCTAAATTAAATTTTGATTTAGGGTAGCTGAGTTGAAAATTAGCTGAAAATGGCAAAGAGTCACTTCATTGCACTTCAATGTCACTAGTTTCACCCTCACCGTTCACTTCTTCATAAATTTTTGTTGTTGCTTTCGTTTATTGTTGTTATTGATTTTGTTTGTTTAGCAAACATTTTAATGTAATTTAAATAAAGTGCATGAACAAAGTAACAAAACAAAAGGGAAAGAGCCACGCAACGCAAGCTATTCCTTTCTACTTCAAGCATGACTGAAATAAATCACAGCAGCAAATGATGTGAAATGGGGGAAGAGGGAAAAATTGAATAGAAATTGCATTTACAAAAGATGAGGGTACTCTCTTAGTGATTGAAGTAATAAGTGTGTGAGTCAGACAGTGTACAGTGTATAGATAAATGTAGGTGTGCATGTGTGCGTATGATTCCATATGTCTAATAATAATTGACAAGCGTAACAACAACAAGTACAATCAACAACAAGACTAGCGTGATTGTCAAGTGACTGACATTTTCAAAGTAAACTAAGCAAAGTGCTGAAGTAGCAGTGGATAACAACAAAAACAACAACAGCAAATGTTATAATGGCAAAACAAATATAAAACATGCACACACAAACACACATCTAAGTTTACGAACATATGAACGCATCTAAATTGTTTTTGTTGACTTTTTCAAATGAGTGTGAGAAGCTGCGGTAGGTTGGATGCAGATTTTGAAGATGCTTTTCGGGTTCCCTTTTCAAGTGCGAGCTAAAACATTGAATACACACACATACGCACATTTTCATGTGTGTGTCTATTGTTTTTGTTGCCTAACTTATGGCGCATTGCCAAAGGACAAATGGTCCATTATGTGTATTTATTTTGCAAGCTAAGAAATGTGTCACAAGTATGGTTAAAACTTCTAGGTATATGTGTGTGTGAGTATTTGTGTGTACAAAGGAGTGACAAGAGGAATTTCCTAAGCAACAAACTGTTTCTACCTACACAATAGGAGTTGCAGAAATATGCTTCATTGAGTAAATAATCATATCCCCCTTTATTTTCTCTTTTTATACTCAGTTGAGCAGAGCTCACAGAGTATATTAAGTTTGATTGGATAACGGTTGGTTGTACATATATAAAGGAATCGAGATAGATATAGACTTCCATATATCAAAATAATCAGGATCGAAAAAAAATTTGATTGAGCCATGTCCGTCCGTCCGTCCGTCCGTCCGTTAACACGATAACTTGAGTAAATTTTGAGGTATCTTGATGAAATTTGGTATGTAGGTTCCTGAGCACTCATCTCAGATCGCTATTTAAAATGAACGATATCGGACTATAACCACGCCCACTTTTTCGATATCGAAATTTCGAAAAACCGAAAAAGTGCGATAATTCATTACAAAAGACAGATAAAGCGACGAAACTTGGTAGATGAGTTGAACTTATGACGCAGAATAGAAAATTAGTAAAATTTTGGACAATGGGCGTGGCACCGCCCACTTTTAAAAGAAGGTAATTTAAAACTTTTGCAAGCTGTAATTTGGCAGTCGTTGAAGATATCATGATGAAATTTGGCAGGAACGTTACTCTATTACTATATGTACGCTTAATAAAAATTAGCAAAATCGGAGAAGGACCACGCCCACTTTAAAAAAAATTTTTTTTAAAGTAAAATTTAACAAAAAATTTAATATCTTTACAGTATATAAGTAATTATGTCAACATTCACTCCAGTAATGATATGGTGCAACAAAATACAAAAATAAAAGAAAATTTCAAAATGGGCGTGGCTCCGCCCTTTTTCATTTAATTTGTCTAGGATACTTTTAACGCCATAAGTCGAACAAAAATTAACCAATCCTTTTGAATTTGGAGGGCATAGATTTTATGGCGTTAACTGTTTTCTGTGAAAATGGGCGAAATCGGTTGATGCCACGCCAGTTTTATACACAGTCGTCCGTCTGTCCTTCCGCATGGCCGTTAACACGATAACTTGAGCAAAAATCGATATATCTTTACTAACTTAGTTCACGTACTTATCTGAACTCACTTTATCTTGGTATGAAAAATGAACGAAATCCGACTATGACCACGCCCACTTTTTCGATATCGAAAATTACGAAAATGAAAAAATGCCATAATTCTATACCAAATACGAAAAAAGGGATGAAAATGGTAGGTAATTGGATTGTTTTATTGACGCGAAATATAACTTTAGAAAAAACTTATAAAATGGTTGTGACACCTACCATATTAAGTAGAAGAAAATGAAAAAGTTCTGCAGGGCGAAATAAAAACCCTTAAAATCTTGGCAGGTATTACATATATAATAAATTAGCGGTATCCAACAGATGAGTTCTGGGTCACCCTGGTCCACATTTGGTCGATATCTGGAAAACGCCTTCACATATACAACTACCACCACTCCCTTTTAAAACTCTCATTAATACCTTTAATTTGATACCCATATCGTACAAACTCATTCTAGAGTCACCCCTGGTCCACCTTTATGGCGATATTTCGAAAAGGCGTCCACCTATAGAACTAAGCCCACTCCCTTTTAAAATACTCATTAACACCTTTCATTTGATACCCATATCGTACAAACATAGTCTAGAGTCACCCCTGGTCCACCTTTATGCGATATCTCGAAAAGGCGACCACCTATAGAACAAGGCCCACTCCCTTTAAAATACTCATTAACACCTTTCATTTGATACCCATATCGTACAAACAAAGTCTAGAGTCACCCTGGTCCACCTTTATTGCGATACCTCGAAAGGCGTCCACCTATAGAACTAAGCCCACTCCCTCTAAAATACTCATTAACACCTTTCGTTTGATACCCATATTGACAACGAATTCTAGAGTCACCCCTGGTCCACCTTTATGGCGATATCTCGAAAAGGGCGTCCACCTATAGAACTAAGCCCCACTCCCTTTTAAAATACTCATTAACACCTTTCATTTGATACCCATATCGTACAAACAATCTAGAGTCACCCTGGCCCCCTTTATGGCGATATCTCGAAAAGGCGTCCACCTATAGAACTAATGCCACTCCTTTTAAAATACTCATTAACACCTTTCGTTTGATACCATATTGTACAAACAAATTCTAGAGTCACCCCTGGTCCACCTTTATGGCGATATCTCGAAACGGCGTCCACCTATGGACTAAGGACCTACTCCCTTTTAAAATGCTCATTAACACCTTTCATTTGATACCCATATCGTACAACCATTCTAGAGTCACCCTGATCCACCTTTATGGCGATATCCCTAATGGCGTCCACCTATAGACTATGGCCCACTCCCTCTTAAAATACTCTTTACACCTTTCATTTGATACCATGTCATACAACACATTCCAGGGTTTCCCTCGTTCATTTTCCTACATGGTTATTTTCCCTTATGTTGTCACCATAGCTCTCAACTGAGTATGTATGTTCGGATTACACCCGAACGTAACCTTCCCTACTTGTTATGCGTTATTTAAGCATATAATCTATTTTCTACAAACTGGAAGTACCTAAGATTTTAAGCTAACCTTAACCGTAACGGTAACCGTATACGTAACGTGAACCGTAACCGTAATACTTGTCGTCCAGTGATTTCACTAAAATAGGCTAACACCAATAACAATTTCGAAGGAAAGACAGCAAAAAAAATTATCCGACAGCACGTGGATATGAATGAAGTAACGTGTAGACGGATAGAGCGCTAGCTCGCAGATGTTACAGTTGCCGTTACAGTCATGGTTACCGTCCACATGCTGAAGGATGATTCTTTTTGCTGCCTTCCTTCGAAGTTGTTATTGGCCTCAGCCCATTTTAGAGAATTTCTAGCCTGAAATCACTGGACTAACTTTTCTACGTAATCTTGCAAATACGGAGCTCTATGCAATAGAAACATGCATCGAGTATAGCGAGCTTCAGTGAGTGCCTTGCGTTAAATGGAAATTAGCCAAAAACTTAAGCCCAACATTTCCCTCCACTGTGCTATTTGATTTTTAACTTCAAATAAAAAAACTTTTTAATTCACGTATTCCTCTTTACGCGCTCTTTCAAATTTTCCCTACAGGGTATTTTAGAAAAACTGTACAAGTAAAGTTTAGAAAAGCATAAATTTCATCTAACTTCAATATTATTTTTCAAGTGGGCTATAAGTGATTTTCGAAAATAATTGAAAATGTATGCTCATCTAACAGTGCAAATATAAACAAAGTCCCACTTACACACACACATTGTCATATGTAAAATGAACCACCCACCGTGTAACGCCCTCCCGCACGCACTTGTTGTCTATCAATGCTGCCAAAGCCACAAGCAGAATATTATATTTATTCACTTACTGAATTTGATGGTATTTCAATATATGATGTAGACAGCATACTTTGAGTCGCATATGAAATGGCAAGTGAGTATATACCCATTCAACATTTGGAGTCATAAAGGAGTCAAGAAGAAGTCATAAATTAGATTGGTTATGATATAATTAAAAAGAATCCCTATGTGATCATATATTTAAGGCTTATAGTTCGAACTCTCTTCGAGCTTTAAAATTTTTGGTTCGGTCGAAGTCTAAAATATGGGAGAATTAAAAAACTAAGAGTCTCAAAGATTATATGCTAGCATACTCATAAAATACCAGGTTTAAGTATTTACATAATGCGACCTCACTGACCAGATAAATGTAATACTAGAATCTTAAATGAGAAATAATATGTGCAATAAGAGCATTAATCACACAGGCAATAGTTGATTAAGAGTTATATACGAAGCAAAGTAAGAGTTGAATAGGAGCCATTCAGTAGTAAAATATGATTCGCGTTTAGTCTTAGAACGAAGCTAAGGTTTATGTACGATGATCATTGCGATAGGCAAATAATTTGAATGTGTTTGCTTAAATGAGCTCTTGATGAGCGCAAAGGCTTTAAACCCACATCTCTATCTTTTTAACCTCCGAATGTTTGCTGGGAAAATTATGCTTTCCATCGTAGTTGAATTTAGTATGGCCATTCAAATGCCACTTTGAGTTCGGTAAGCTGAGTGTTGAAATAATATTCACTTTACGCTAACAAATTCCAAAATTTTGCTTTCACTACAACGAATTTAGTTTTTGGTTTTGTTGAGGCTGTCAATATCGATATGTCAGGTTTTCAAGGTCTCCGGAAAGTAAACACACAACAAATTCACTATCATATACGGCAGTAAATACATATACAAAAAACCAGTGGTGGGTATATTGCCCGATATTTTCGGGATTTAAAGGGTTGATAAGCGCAATACAAATCTTTATAGCTTCAAAGCTTCTGTAACCCAATTGTCAAGCTCCCCTGCGCGAGGGGAATCCTGTTACAAATATAAGTGTATCATACACATATTCAGCAGGCGAGGCTCTGGTGACTCCAAGTTCCTCATGGAGCTGGGGGTGGGGAGGGCGGAATGGCCTATAAGGTTTAATGTGGTAAATTAGTCGTTACCGATATGGTCGGACAAGTACCTTAATGGTGCTTTGTTACCGGAACGTACCTGATCTATACCCGGCAAAGGACCATCAATATCGATAGAGTGTCTTTATCGTTAATACAACAACAACAGCGTCGATGTTTTCATGTGACCACTATATTTATCAAGCTTTCCATAACTTGGCCAGCGAAAAGCAGCCGCTTTCCAGGTGAACTAAGCTTTAATCTCATGCATTATTTATCTAGAGCTCTTTTTTACAATCGATTTTTCTGCTCCACGACTAGTCGGTTGGTCGAGTAGCAATCTTTGCTTTGAAACTCGACTGGCTGGTTTTCGACTTCAACAAAACGTGTAATTTTATCGGTCATTATTCAAATACCGCCGTTCTCTAAAATAAAGTGCATGTGATTAAAAATTAAAATTGAATAATGCTTACAATAACTGCACTACGTCTTTGCGATTCGTAGAACTCATTGGAAAGTTAAAATAAACAAAAAATTCGAAAAGTCGAGTTTGTCACTAGTTAAAAGCAACACTCAGCAATGAAGTCGTAATCGATATTTTCATAAACACTTTTGCTAATCGACTAATCGATTATTCGAATAGTCGGTTATCAGAGCTTTGCTATAAACACATCTGCAGAGCTTAGAAGAACACTGACATGTAATTTGCTATTAAAGAGTCACGTACAACTTTATTTGTGTCAGCACTGATTTCATTTTAACTTATATGAGATATCAGACAGGCTGATGTGATTTTCTTCAGGCAAGATGTGACATTTTCCACTTAAATTTTCTTTCCCTTCTTTGTTTCGATATTTTAAAAATCATAGGCATTGCACATTTTCGGCATTCTTAGTGTCATCTATTAACAATTTCCTATATACCTTATTATGTAGTAATATGTATGCCTAGGCTAATATATATTTGTATGTATTTATGTACTTGAAAATATATTTTTGAAAAATTTTAAATATGTATGTAAATATTCCTTGTCTCTCTGTTGTCGTTAGCACTTTGCATTAATGAGCAACTGTCCAATTTCTGAGTAGTTGTCAATGCTGACAGTTCTAACATAAACAACGGAGATATAAAATACTATGCTTACAGGGTGAATCGTAAGTATCCAGCGATAGAATATGTAAGGTGAACATTTTTTTTAACTCTAAATAAATTTTTTGTTCAAGGTCGATTTTTCTGTTTTCATTTGGAACTAATACTATGGCCCGCTTTCGCAGTGATCAAGCAGTTGCATGGCAGATATGCTCTTATTATTTCATTTCTACTTTGAAAGACAAATTTTATTTTGTGATTTTTAGTTAACAGAATATTAACCATATCACAAGGGCTTAAGATTATTTCAGTGGTATTTAAAAAATCAATCTCCCAGAGTACAAATTCATGTTCTGCAGGGCTGTCATTAAACAATTAACCTGTATTTAAAGGTTCGGTGTTGAAAGTATTTATAATGTCTGTTAACCAGAGGGAAATCAAATGCGGTCTATTCTATCAGAAAACAAAAATTTTTTTAACCTAATATATGAACTCCTAACAAGGATTATATGCTCCTAAGGAAGCAAACTTTATTGGCTGAAGAACATATTAATATATTCACATAATATGTTTGCATCTCATGCCCAACGTTGGCGTCATTTGTTATAAAATCTCAATTTGAGTGAGCGGTATAGAATACGGTTGGCACGATATAAAGGTACCATTATTGCTAGTCATATTGGCGAGTGGGAACTGTTTATCATACAGACCGACATTTTTTCCGCCTTATAAAAATAAAATTCAAAACAATACCTTTTAAGGGGGCCCTGATAAAGCAATGGAGTATCTGCATAGAGAGAAATTACAATAAATTATGACTTAATTTGAGGTTAAGGTTAGACGTGATCTCATTCAAGCAAGCTGTGTTTACTTTTGCACTCTCACTCCAGTTTGCCGCTTTGGCTAGTATATTTATCACAGGTGTGCCTGTGGCCTACATTATATAGAGGCATGAATCTGAAGCTTCAGTTCTATGACATCTACTTTGCTAAGAATCTTATAGTTATACTCATTGAAATTGAACATGTTCAATCGCCTCTTTTGGTGCACTCTGTATATTGGTCGCACAACAGCATTCAACCTGTCCATAGCTACAGCAATAATTGATAGGAAACGTCGAATGATTGACCAACTTTTAAATTCTTCCACTGACAGGACACAACTTGCTTTGATGCTCAGGTTGATAACTTAAAAAACAAGCACATCTACATATGCATATTACATTAACTTGACGCTATTTAAGTTCTTTCCTCTCCTTGACACGTTTCTTTCGTTTTCACTTTTCACAGCAAACATACATATGTAGAATTTTTAAATTTTAATGTTACAAAAAATGTCCCTTTCAAGTTCCCAGAAAAAGAAATTGGAAAATGCCTGTGGAAAAATCGTCGTTTGAATGGGCTCTTTCAGTGAAAAAAGTGAACTTGTTGAGCGACGAGTGATATACTCGGTATGCCAATCTATCTATCTTAGCATGTGGAGTGAGGAATACGAAATTTGTTTAAATTTAAATAGAACAAGTATAAAAGCAGGACACAAAGCAACATATGACAAAGGTTGGAGGCAAATTACAAACGATTGGATAGAGGCATCTGCCTTAATACCAGTATGAATGCAGGTGTACTCGATTCAAAACTCAGTACACGAAATGCTGGCTTGTGAAGAAGTGAATTCAGAAATATGTCCTAGTAATTATCGCCTGGGCAAAATTTGTAATAATACGCAGCTGAGCTGAGCTCACAGAGTATATTAATTTTGTTCGCATAACGGTAATCCGTAACGGCATAAACTAATCGAGATAGATATAGACTTCTATATATCAAAATGATCTGGGCGAAAAAAGAAATTCATTTAGCCATGTCCGTCCGTCCGTAACACGATAACTTGAGTAAATTTTGAGGTATCCGAAATTTTGTATGTATGTTCCTGGCGCTCATCTCAGATCGCTATTTAAAATGAACGAAATCGGACTAAACCACGCCCACTTTTTCGATATCGAAAATTTCGAAAAACCGAAAAGTGCGATAATTCATTACCAAAGACGGATAAAGCGATGAAACTTGGTGGTGCGTTGACCTTATGACGCAAAATAGAAAATTAGTAAAATTTTGGACAATGGGCGTGGCACCGCCCACCTTTAAAAGAAGGTAATTTAAAAGTTTTGCAAGCTGTAATTTGGCAGCCGTTGAAGATATCGTGATGAAATTTGGCAGGAATGTTACTCCTATTATTATATGTGTGCTAATTAAAAATAGCAAAATCGGATGACGCACACGCCCACTTTAAAAGAAATTTTTTTTTAAGTCAAATTTTAACAAAAAATTTGATACCTTTACAGTATATAAGAAAATTATGTCAACATTCAACTCCAGTAATGATATGTTGCAACAAAATACAAATTAAAAAAAAATTTCAAAATGGGCGTGGCTCCACCCTTTTTCATTTAATTCGTCAAAATACTTTTAATGCCATAAGTCGAACAAAAATTTACCAATCCTTGTGAAATTTGGTAAGAGCATAGCTTCTATGACTATAATTGTTTTCTGTGAAAATGGGCGAAATTGGTTGAAGCCACGCCCAGTTTTAAACACAGTCGACTGTCTGTCCTTCCGCTCGGCCGTTAGCACGATAACTTGAACAAAAATCGATATATCTTTACTAAACTTAGTTACGTACTTATCTGAACTCACTTTATCTTGGTATAAAAATGGCCGAAATCCGACTATGACACGTCCACTTTTTCGATACCGAAAATTACGAAGAATTAAAAAATGCTATAATTCAATACCAAATATGAAAAAAAGAGATGAAACATGGTAATTGGATTGGTTTATTGACGCAAAATATAACTTTAGAAAGAACTTTGTAAAATGTGTGTAACACCTACCATATTGAGTAGAAGAAATCAAAAAGTTCTGCAGGGCGAAATCAAAAGCCCTTGGAATCTTGACAGGAATATTGTTCGTGGTATTACATATATAAATAAATTAGCGGTACCCGACAGATAATGTTCTGGGGTCACCCTGGTCCACATTTTGGTCGATATCTCGAAAACGCCTTCACATATACAATTAAGGGTCACTCCCTTTTAAAACCCTCATTAATACCATTAATTTGATACCCATATCGTACAAACACATTCTGGAGTCACACCCTGGCCCACCTTTATGGCGATATCTCGAAAACTATGGCCCACTCCCTTTTAAAATACTCTTTAATACCTTCCATTTGAAACCCATGTAATAAAAACACATTCCAGGGTTACCCTAGGTTAATTTTGCTAAATGGTGATTTCCCCTTATTTTGTCTCCAAAGCTCTCAGCTGAGTATGCAATGTTCGGTACACTCGGACTTAGCCTTCCTTACTTGTTTTTCTCTAATAACAATAACTATACTTCCGTATAAAGCTTACTAACTCTTAAAAAATTAAGCATAATCTCGTTGACATCACGAAGAGTTTTCGGGACATCAGATTTCATCAAATAACTTTTCTAGGAACTATGACGAAAAACTTTGGCCACTAGATTGAACTACACCAACCCTCGTTCTAGGCAATAAATTCTCTATCAGAATCACAGAGCGACATGAACAGAATGATATATCCTCTTCATACCCAAAATCCACAGCAGTATTCACGGATGGCTACAAACTTGACAATGATTAAAGGATTATTAGACTACCGAGCCAATGTTGATGTGGCCCCGGATCATAGTGGTTTACCTGGAAACTGTATTATTGATGATGAAAAGCCAGTGAACAGACCACGTTAATTTAATTAATGCATAACGTGCAAACACTTTTTCATGTATGCGCTCACTGAGAAAGCCAAAGTCAGTTGGGCACTGGAACCAACTTGTGAGATGTCTGGGCAAACTTGATCTCGTAACATGAGAACTGAACTAGGTTCCTTATCGATCACAAACGTTTCCCCTTAGGTCAGATTGATGTACGTAGACAGAAAATGCATGGGAACCCCTAACAAATGCCTTCAGTTGGAGCTGTCGGAATGAGAAGGAGATAGAAAAATGTTGAAAATTTCGACTGCAGATGCCCGGGCTCTAGCCAGCATAATTAACGAATTTCCAAACAAGCATTTCATCGGCTGTTGCTTGGCTCAGTTAAAATTTAAAGCATGCTGCGCTACATTAGACGGTTAAACTTTTTACATACAGTGGTATTACAATGGGCCAGCTGGCCTTGCTGAGTGAAGTGGAATAGTTTTTGAAAAATTTTAATTAATTCCCGCTTGGCCAGATATAAGACGTGTTTCATCATTTCATTGTTGTTAACAAAGATATTGACATTCTCAAGTCATTATAGTTGCCAGTTAGCTATTTCCCGTGATATTTTGGCAATGTGGTACATAGTGAAGGAAAAAATGCGCCATCAGTGTACCGTTCCGTTATTTGGTAGAAAATAACTCTCAGAGAGCAAATGTGAGTTCTGTTCTACATAGTTTCGAATACTTGCAACTCGAGTTCAGTGCTGCCAAATCGAGGGATTTATGGCTTAGAGAGTATAAGGGATTTCCGCAGGCTCACTGAATAAAACTGTTCAATTAAATCGAAACATCTAGCCCTTTCAAATCGGACCTGCAACATGGCCAAACAAAAGTGTTGCAAATATAGTTTGATGCAAGTATTTAGGCAATGGCTGATGAGAGTGGAAAATTATCTCAGAGCATTTATTAAGACATGAGGTGGGAGCTTTCAGTATGGCAAATTCGATATGATCAGGCTCATGAAAAACATTAAAAAAATTATAATTACAACTCGTGAATAATAATGATGTACATTTATGAAATTTAAGTATCAGTTAAGATTGTGTTTTTTGTTTAAAGTCAAATTGATATGTCTTTGGGCTGCATGGGAAAACAAGAGTGAATTTCCTTCGAATGAGGGAAACAAATGGAGGACATGACCTTATTTTGTAGGACTTTTATCTTGTTTGTATCACATAACTGCGCGAGTTCGACAATGAATGGTCAGACATTATTCAGATTTTTTATATGCCAATAAAACTCAGTTGATCTATCGACGTCTACATGAGTATCAGTTTATCTCTTAAAAATTTATTATATTCGGTGTACTTTGTTTTTATAATAGCGTAAAAATTGTAGCACATAAGCAAATAACCTGATAAGCACGCCTAAGTAAACAGTCCATTTGTGTTTGATGATAAGAAAAAAAACTTTAATAGAAATCCCGCTAAAGAGGCATGTATTGATTAACAGATTTAACAAGCAAATAAAATCACTTGGAAAGTTTAAAAAAGCCGCTACAGTAACAGTGACTAAGAGCTGTCACATCCATGATTGCCGCTCACTATTGTCATGATTTATTACGCAATTCAGTGTTTTTTTAGAGATTTTTATAAGTTTTTTGTAACACCGAACAAAAAAAAATTATGAAATTAGTGAAGACATTTTTTTTATAGGCGATTCAATTTTATGTTATCTATTGCAAAACATCAAAGAAAAACGGATAAACTCTCGCTGACTAATAATTGGCAGACATTAATCGGCAGTTTTTGTTAATCAACTTGTCTTAATCAGTCAAAATCGAAATAAAAACTAACACAGTAATTTGATACTCTTGTCTTGCTGAACAAATGAATTCGTTTCTCGCAATGAAAAAAAAATATGAAAAATAAAATAATACAACTGCTGTGCCGGTAAACAGTCAACGATGCTCTCGCAGCGCTGTTATTATCGGTCGGGTTCAAGCTCAAATAATGCAAGCAGACACACACAGCTAAATTAGAATGCGCCTCAATTCGATGATGAATTAGCATTTTTTAATTTCATTAGCGGTGTGACTGTTGGCGGTGTACAGATCGTGTGGGGCGTTTACTTAAGCATATACAAAGCAGAAAATAAAATGAAATAAGAAGAAAAAAGGCTTTATCATCATCACAAAAACACAAAAAAGGCAGCAAAATAGGGCGCTATTTATCTTGCTTTGGTGTGTTTGGGATGGATGATCGCTCCTATGCGGAACGAACAGCAAGCATTTTGAATGGGACGGAGAGGTAAGTAAATGCTATTGTTGATTGTTAATGTTTGATATAGGTAAGTGCTAGTAGTTATTTTGTTTAATTTAACGTTTTTGTGTACTTTTCTTATTGTTGTTTGTTTTAAGTGTGCAGCATTATTTGCTTTTTTTCCAACAGCATTTATGTATAATTTTTTTTTCAACCCCGCAACCAATTCATGGCTTTTTGACAATTAACAAACATCAGTCTATTTGGGTAAGCGAGTGACTGCATGCACGCACGAAGCGTTGCGAGCTGACATTTACACATGTTTTTCTTGGCTTGTACAAATAACTAGACAAGCCACGAAAATTTAAATATAACAAAAAAAAGTCTATAATAAATTTTCAAACTATACTGCTGGGGAGCAAGCGGGCGCTAAACTTAACATGACGTGCGTATTTTATTTTATATAGCAAAATGCTAGACAGTTCGATAGAACTACAATTGTTTGTCGGACGAATGTTACAGACGCCGATTGTGTAATAAAACAGCCGTCAAAATTTTTTATTTCCGCTTTGTCATGATGCGTGCAGTCACTGTCGCATATGCTCGCCTAGCGCTTTAGACAATTGGGCACGATTATTAATTTTCAATTTTCATTGCTATGATTATGGAATCGCCGCTGGCAAGTTGGAAGGGGGCAGACAATTGTTCAACATGACTTGCGCATATTTTTTTTTCTATTTTGGCGGCTGGTAATTGCGTCATTTGCAGTCAGTGTCATTGAAGAGTAAGAGAGTTAAATTCATTGGGTATGTATAAATAAGATTGTACTAATTGAAATATAAAGAGCATGATTGTAAGAGTAATCATTAGATGAATAGCAAAAATTTAATAAAACTAGTGGAAATTTAATTAAGTTATAATTTCAGAATCGGAATATTTTTCAAAGAGTCACATCCGCTCAGCTACAGTAGCAACGAATTCGAGTTTTTAAAATTAATTGAAAATCCGAAAACAGGAGATGTGTGTATTATGCAAAACATATTTATTTATTTATCAGTTGGTAAGTATTGGTACAGTAAGATATATGTGAAATGAAGCTTAATACTATGTTCAAACAGAAAAATAAATTGAGGAAATTTCGATTTGATTGAGTGCTGTTCATACAGCTCGATTTAGCTTTACACAATAGTAATTTGATAGCTGGTTGGCTCATCTCTACAGCAAGAGCATACCTTTGTTCAACTGTCAAAATGTGCGTGTTGGTATTAGGCGAATGAAATGGAATGAAAACATAAAACTTTGAAATTTTTGTCTGTTGTAAGAAAATGTGTTTAAGGTTTTGGTTTCATTTGAGTTTGCCATCTTCTTTTGGCAATCCCTACTCCAGTGAAATGAAAGACATAAAATCAGCTGATGAGATGAGACAACCATATATGTAGTTCAGCCATGCGTAAGTGACGTTTTAAATATACTCAATAAACACACTTTACAATGTTTGCATTTGTACTTTGAAACAATTTATTACGCATTTTTTTTTAAATTGGCAATTTATTATTACAATTTATTATATGACAAATTGCGTAATAAATTGCCCAAATAGTATAAATTGCCAATTTGGTGTGTGTTTGAACCTAGTATAACAGCGCAGCAACCAAGTTCAAAATAGAACTGCAATACGATTTTCATCAAAGTAGTGCTAAAAAGGTAAAACTAGTAGACACTGCTTTGCCTTTCTTAATTGAAATAAAATTTAAATTGAGAATGTGTGTTTGTTATATCTAGTTAAATCAGACCCCAGCAATTCACCTTTGATATAATCGCAATTTTCTCGGGAACTATTTCAATTTAATTTAAATTCAGACGTGGAATACATACTATTAGTTCTAAGGAATGCAATTAAATACTTTTAAGATAAGTTTTATATATAAAAAAAAATGTAAGGCGCGATAACCTCCGAAGAAAACTAAGGCCGAGCTTCTCTTCCAATTTGCGTCGTGCTCCTCTTGATTTTCCCTACAAATTGCCCGGACGGGACCTACATGTTTTATGCCGACTCCGAGCGGCATCTGCAAGGCAGGTGAGTTTTTCACCGAGAGCTTTTCATGGCAGAAAATACACCCGGAGCGCTTGCCAAACACTGCCGAGGAGCGACCCCGCTTAGAAAAATTTTCTTCTAATTGAAAAACATTATTTCTAAAATTTTGATGTTGCTTTGCTCGGGGTGTGAACCCAGGGCATACGGTGTGGTAGGCGGAGCACGCTACCATCACACCACGGTGGCTGTCAGATAAGTTTATATTACAGTTTTATTCGGCATTGGAATTCCTAAGAGAAATAGATAAGATGCTCATATGCATGTGTTCCCGCCGTCTCATCCTCTTTTATCGTTTTCTTAAAGCCTAAATGACATCTTGTACGGATACAAATCGGATATTTCGGATACATAAGTAGTTTGGGCTATGCAGCTTAGAAAGAATCGCTCTGATTTTTGAAAGAACTGCGTGAGCTTTCATAGCGCAATTACTTTTCAATACAGCAAGCACTACTTCGAATCTCAACTGTTTTCAATATATCTACGCCGCTTTGATTTCATTGAGTTTATGAACTGAATGACTTTTCGGCATCACCAAATTTTTGACAACAGAGCCCCCGAATGCTCTGTCAACATAGACTGCTGCAGATTATAAGGTATATTCTAAACGAGATAAGTAGCGAAGAAAATAATTAAAGAGGTTGGATATAGGGATAAAGAGATACTAAATAATCATTTTTTCCGTGAAGATAACTATCCTAATTGTCTCTTAACAATGGGAAATTGGTTTGTTCTAAAACAAATCTCTTTCCAAAAATCTATCTTATATATTGCATCAACATTTTTCAATTATGATTATGAATACATCTGAACGACCCACACTTTTTGGGAATCCGAATACTTTTATTTTATAGAAGATATCCAATACACCTTTTCTTTTTTTTGTCGATAAACTGGTCTGACATTAGCAAAACGTTGAACCTATGACGATTTGTGCTGAACTACTGATTCCAATACAACCATTTATTGAAAGTATAATGTAGAATTAGCCTCGGTGAACGATTTAGTATGACAGTTTCACATATATACAATTGCATGTCTCCTTGAGATTGACATCGTTACACCTGCTTCTTCTGCCATTTATCATTAAATCCCTACGTTTCTGTACCCAATCTCACTCTATCTTACTATCCCGATATCATTTGTATCTCAATTTCTGACACGTAAAATCAATTATCATCACTTGATCGTTACACTATAACATTATTTTAATGCCAATCTTACATAAATATTTGATGTAATTTTTGTGTGCGTTCCCAAATGACAATCACTAGCAATCAATTGTCATTTAACATGCAATTTGATTTGATTTGCTGACATTAGTCCTTTGAGTTATTTCATTTTATATTTGATTTCTAATTAGTATCGTGAATATCCATTTAACCACAACATGTTGCTTTACGTTGTTTTTGTAAAATAGAAATTCTCGTTAATTAACACTTTCACCACCATTGGCGTTTACTAAAAATAAGTTATCACATTTAAGTGCCTAAATGTATGTGTCGTTCAACAGCTGCGCCTAAAAGTATGTATAATATTTTAATGTAATTAATTTTTTGTTTGCTATTATTGTTTTTGTTTCCGCTTAGTAATTATTATCACATATGCAGTTCACATTTCGACACAATCCAATTATAGCTTTATCGTTTGTTTTTATATATTCAATATATATACACAATCAAATTTCAGTAGCTTTTTTACTATTAATTTAAAGAATTTTTGTAAATTGTAGTATCTTTTAGGCATGGAGCTATTTTGTGAATAAATGGTCATTGATATAATAATTATTAGCGTAATGACCGTTTGGATGATGTAATTAGCTAATTGGTGTAATTTAGGTTAGAAGAGTTCATTATTTTTATGACAAGCAATTTACAAAAAAATATTACATTTTTGGTTGAAACAGTTTTGGTTGGTATGTGTTGGTTAAATTTTAGCTGTGATAGTCTGGACTGTTTGAACTTCTGCCAGCCAAGATGAATGAGATTTTAGAAAATCATTCAATTAAAAAACGACTTGGTGGCAAAACCTATAAGAGAGTGTCGCTACTTTTTTATTCAAAGCTTATCTAGTCATAACGAAATTCATTCTCTTGGTGTTTATTAAGTACTGTTCTCAAGTTGACTTGTTTTGTAAAAAAAATTTTTTAACTTATTGTTGAATAAAAGCCTAAAGTAGTTGCCTATAAAGAGCCCGCTGCTGAATCTTAGCACTTATTTCAATTTAAGTGATATCTGATTGGAAAGTGGATTAATACAGCTTCAAATAAGCTTATTCTTAATATATGTTAATGACATATACTATATGTTAATATTATATAATTTCGATCACTACTGATTGTTCGTACTTACCGTAGTTGTAAAACTACTTATATGGAAGTTATGTTGTGTTCTAGCATATTTTCTGATTTGATACATACCTGAAATTAAAGAAAACCGAAAAGGCGTCATTAACGTGGGTTCACTTTGTAATTTATATATACGAAAACATTTGCCACCTTAATTTAAACATGTATTAAGTCCACACTTAATCTATCTCCTTTACTCTTAAAATTTCCTCCACAAACATATAATAGCCTCATAAATAAGAGGCGACGCGTCGGCTTCAATTCTAACATTCACACATCCTACCTATCTGTGAGACAGTTTATTCACCTTAATTGAAATTAAACTATGCTTATCAAAAATGCATAATTTACATAAAACTTTATGATTTTAAAAGTCACTTAAGAAAGGCGCCACAAACATATGTACTTGCCACACATTCTAAGTCATCCATAACGTCGCTTATCAAGAGTTTATTGAGCTCTGAACCACGAATATTTTTTATCATTAATGCTCACCACTTTAGGTCAAAAAACCAATAGCAACAGCGATGAAATTAAAAAAAATTATTTAACCCTTACTTGAAACCATAAAATAGTTTTACCTAAGATGTTCATTAGGGTGTCAAAACTTTTCAAAATTATGATTTTATATGAAATGAAGGTGAATCCGGCCTTTAGTTCTTGTAGTGGTGGCGTAGTCGTTGATTAACGATCAAAGAGACAACACATATGCACGTATATTTGGTTGTTTTGGTGAAGTGAGCGCGAATAGCTATTATAGTAGCTGATTGATTTATGAGCTTGAGACCAAAGTTTCTCTTCTATTGACAAACAAATTTGTTCTTTTGACAAATAACTCGGTTGAGTTAACCATAAGCGTTTGCTAGTCCAAGTTTCGATAGCAATAGGCTGTTATCATGATATCTAACCAACTTTCTACTAGCATTGTCCATACATATTTTTCAAGATAAAGTTCATAACTAGCATCAGTTCTCATACCTGGCTATTACAAGAAGGTGCTCCTATTTTGATCCACAAATTTAAGTGGGTAAAATTTCGACTGAACACAACACTAGGATTAAGAACGAGAGAAAGTATGAGAACGTAAGTGAAAGTATAAAAGTATGATAATATAATGTAGATAATACATTTTTTATCAATATTTTGACGGGATTTTAACTAAACACACAAAATGCTTAAGATTTGAAATCCCAGCTTTCTTTTTACTTTAAATAGTTGTTTTTGTTTTCTATAAGATTAGTCAATCAGTATTAAGCGTGAATTGTGCATTCATGCAATTGAGTAGCCATGAGAAAGAAATAGATAATTTATAAATTTATGTGCATCGCAGTTTCAAAACACTCTGACTTTATGGGTTTGATGTACCAAAATGACGTGATAATAAATAAAACTTTACATGCAGTTGTTGCCACATTTATCTGCATTAGGAACGGCGCAGTGTTAAACATAAAATTAGTCACACCAATGAAATGTGTGGTTTTACATTTTTTAAAAGAGATAAAAAATTTTATAATGTGAATCTAAGTAAGAATTAATGTTCTATGGAGAATTTTCAAATTTTGAACTATTGCCACATGAAAGAGTGTCCGAAATTTATTACCTCCAATAAATAAAATAAATGTAGGAATTTTGTTATTTGTTTTAAACAAAACAAAGCACTGTCGATTATTTCTTTAAAATTCAGATTTTTGTTTTGATTTAAAATGCCATTTGTATTTCAGAATTTATGTTTAGAAATCTTTACAGGTTTCAAGCCTGGTTCCGATAAGAATTTGTCAAAAACAGCCCCGTTTTTCAAAGTGTACAGCAGCGAGCAGAAAAATAGCAGTGGCAAATTTTTTTAAATGCCTTCATTTAAATTCTTCTTTTTTTCTTTTCGATATTTTAAAAAAACAATGCAACCCAATCACAAAAACGTTTTCGAAATAATTCAAAAGTTCGAGAAAAATTACGAAAGTTTCGAAATTTTTATTTAGAATTCTCAAAATTTTTTTGTGTATGCGGTTTCGTAGCCCAATTAATTTCAGTCTAACAAAAAACAAGTTATAGGTCTCTCAAAATTCGGATTGTTTTTTTATTCGTTACCCAAATGATGTTCCGAGCTTATTTTACATAAAAAAGAATTTTCACATTTTGTATGAAGGAAATCTTCCCATTTTTTCGGAAGGGTGCTTCAGCTTTTCTTCCATATAAAAAATAAATCTTTTCCGCTCTTCTTATGAAAAAAAAACATTAAAATTGAAGAGTTTGAAACTTTCGTATTTTGAATTTTTCCGAAAACGTTTTTGTGATTGGTTTGCATAGTTTCAATTACGAAATTCATGAAAATTCTTTCTTAAATTATCAAAAGTTATCAAAAAACAGAAGAATTTAGTTTGATGAAATTTGATAAAAATACCACTGCGATTTTCCTGTTAGCTGCTGCGAATCACATGTTTTTAATTTATATATAAAAAAATAATAAAAAGTTGTTAAAAATGTAGTTGTGTGAAAAATTACATGAAAGCTCAGTAATTTTAATCTGCAACCAATTATTATATTTTCACCATTTTTCTATACGCCAATAATAAAACAACTCCCCGAGTTTCCGAATCCAACTTTAATTCTTAAATAAATGGAAATGTATTTAAAAATGATTTAAAGCCAATATATATTATTTAGAGCTTGCGTTAAGAAAAAAGAAACCTGTGTATGCATATATTAGTAAAAATCATAAACAGGGACCTAAAATAGTCAACTCGTAAAATTTGTTTTCAATAAAATCCGATGTAAGTTCAGACTTTCTCACATGTAGGACTTTACGAGTTTTGTTCAGTTATAATCTTTAAAGTTCCATTAGCATACCAGGACTAAAAGAATCTAACTACCAGCTAACTACAAGTTGGTTACCAATAAGCTAACGTGTACTGATTCATATCTTTGAAAAAACCTAACTAATTTTGTATGGCAATGACCGAAAAATAATCAAGAATGGTTGCTTCTACACTACTTATCAGCCAACTATTACACAACAACTTAAGCCGAAAAATCAGTTGGGCTCTTACCAACTGTTATAATAAAAACATTCCATATCTGCGGTACATCATGTTGTAGTTGTTGTTGTAGCGATAAGGCCTTGTGGAGTGTTATGAATGTTGATGGTCCTTTGTCGGATGCAGATCCGGTATGTTCCGGTAACAAGCACCATTAAAGTACTAGCCCGACCATCTCGGGAACGATTTGGCATGACCACATGATGACAATTTGTGATGGTCACACCTATTGGATGGTGCGAAGCACTGCTACAACAACAACAACCACATGAAACCTTCTAGGCCAACCCACCCTCCACCCCCTAGATCCATAGTGAACTTGGGGTCGCCAAGGCATCTGCTGTTAAAGAAACAGGATTCGCCACGGGTAGGCGAGGTTGACAATTGTGTTGCGAAAGCTGTGAATTGCGTAAGCCTTTGAATCGCTTTTCGTGAATAGCATTCTCGATTAGTTGCCTACTCCTCTCATCTGGTGCATCTCATATTCGCTGTTGCCGTCTATGTTAATGTGTGCATAATGTGTGTGTAATATCGTCTACGCTCTTAGCTGCTGTGTTCATGTGTTCGTAGCTATTTGTTGTCTCTACTACTTAGACCACGTTAACACCTGCCTTAATTTACAATAACGCCCCGATTCTAGTGTGGTAACAACATTCTTCACCACGGTAACGAAATCATGTAGCAACTTTTACACCCTTTTAGTATTCTGTCCGCGAAAGTAACCGGATAATTTTTTACCCACAAAAGTAGGTGGTTACATCGAAATAACCACACAACAGCTGTTGTTTAGAAAAAAGGCAAAAGTGAAAAATAAAGATTGTAAGCGCAAATAGTAAAGGTAATAGTAAAAAAGTGTTGCCTCTTGCTATACATATTTGTTTACATTATGTACTTTCACAGAATAAATTTCTATATACCTATGCAGAAACTTATCATGCATAATATGCATATACACATCGTCCGTTTATTCGTTAACCTCGTTTCTACAAGTGAGACATTTTCGGTAAAGCGAACACGGTTGCCACACCATGTTTTCATTTGCGACCAAAATTCATCGAAAAAAAGCACCAAATTTTGTTTTATTTTATTAACAATTTTTGTTGTTATATCGGCCTACTGATTTGTAAGATCGCGGGTTCGAATCGGGCTCAAGGCCTATCAATAATTATTTTATCATTATTATTGTTAGGATAAATTTTTCTTAATTGAAAAAATTATTAAATTAGAATAGAAGAAAGAAAAAATTTAGACAACTGCCAAAGCTCGTTGTATAGATCCATTTCGGGAACTGCTAAATTCCTTCAGCGGCAACACTTAGGCGCCGCTGCTATAACCATTCAGCCATCACAGCGGTTTTTTTGTTTGTCTTCATTAATCCTACTTCTATTCTGGTTCTTGCCAATTGATATTCACAACACTGCGACATCTGTTGCAGAATGAATGTGAAAATTGGACTTGTTTGATGCGCTGTGATGGCTGAATGGTTTTAGCAGCGGCGCCTAAACGTTGCCGATGAAGGAATTTAGCAGTTCCCAAAATGGATCTATACAACGAGCTCTGGCAGTTGTCTAAATTTTTCTTTCTTCTATTCTAATTTAATAATGTTTTTCAATTAAGAAAAATTTTATCATAACATAATAATGATAAAATAATTATTGTTAGGCCTTGAGCTCGATTCGAACCCGCGATTTTATTTTATTAATATAAAATACAAAATTTTAGGATGTTTCCGTATAAAATTTTACTAAACATAGTGAAGACTTTCCTTTAATTAAAGCTGAACAAACAAATATATGTGGATGCAACCAAAAATGGTACTATATTTTGATAAGTCTATGTCTTCCACCAACTAAACGTTGTGAACCAAGTTTTGGTCACAAAGCTCTGGTTCTGGCATTATGTTGTTGATTGCAATGAAATAAAATGTATAGAGCAGTTAGGTTTTAGTAAGAAACGTTCTGGTGTTGCCGAACTATGTATGTGGAAAACTCAGTAAATCATAAATGAAACTAGGCAATTCTGTTAGTGCTATTTTTATAGATGCTTACTTTTTCCATTAACGTTTTAAACTTCATATCAGAGCCTAGATTCAGTGAGTGTGAGTTTTGATCGCAGGTCTCAGGGGTTCTGCTAGTACCTACGGGAATAATTTTATACAAACATTTCTTCGAAATAATCTTCTTTGCATTTGCTCCTGTCTTCGAGTAAAATATTTCTGGCAGATATAGTTTTCATTACCTGCGGCTCACCACATAGTCCGGTCCTGAACTCATTAGCTGGGTGAGAAGATTTAAATACACGTGCCAAACGAAGTATACATAGACTTTGTATAAGTTTTGAAAGTGTTAGGCTCACGGAAGAGTGCTCGCTATAAGCTATGCTAGGCGAGAAGCAATTTTTATTTTCATATATTTTACATAGTGTTTGATAACCGATCGAAATATCTAGCCGTTATTAATATTATTATAAAACAAGAGTTTTTTTGATTAGTCGGTTATTTCATCAAAAATTAACGACAATGTGTTTGCCAACACTTTTCTTTTTAATGCCTGGCATAAATTATATCCTAGGTGAGAAGTTTATTGTTCTGGTACATTTTATTGACTGAGCAATTTTTTATGGTGAGAGTTCCATTGAAGTAAATTCAAAATTATATGGGGGCTAACGAAAGTGTGGCGAATTTTTGGGCAATATTGCGCATTTTTACCTGAGTGAAAAAGAAAGAAAAGTACCAATCGTGGCTACTGCCTAAAAAGGACCAAAATTGAAGAAACGGGACCAGCGGACCAAATGGGTTTGGAAGGGACCATTTTTGATCCAAATGGACCAAAGTGGCAACCGTGAAAGCGAAGAAAACTACCTTTCCAAATTTCTCCACAGACTCTGGTGAGTTTTTCGGTGATGACAGCGTTACCACTTGGGCCAGAATCGCGGATAAAAGAACTGGTAACGATATTCGGTTACATATTGTTCTGGAAAGCTATTTTACCGGTAACGCTCAGAATCGGGGCGTAAATCGTCAAAAGGTAATCCACGCCAATACATACATATGTTCCATACCTGGGAACTAAATTATTTTCTGACAAACTTTCACGTTTCTCTTTTATTTTGTGCTTCAAATTAGAGATAACACTTTAGAGGTGTAACTTTTTCTATGAAAATCGTGTCGAGACTGCTAATATTCTTCTAAATATATTTTAATATTTATTTTTCAATTTTTGGGCACAGAAGCTATATCTAGTATCGAATGAAAGGAGCTAGTTCGTTCATATTGGCCGCTTTTTGGATATTTTAATTTTTTCGAGTACCAATTAAAAGCAAATTTGAATTAAGAATAACAATGAATCGTTACGATCTCTGATCGCATTTGATGCATGCAAAATAAATAAATTACTTTTGTGTACTTTATCTTTTGAATTGTATGATTTTGCATACATCATATACATATGTACATACTAATAAGTACACACATACATACGGAATCAAATAACTTGCAACTACACGCCTCGCTAAGTTTCATTTAATTAACTCATCAAATATTGACTAATAATTAAAAGTGAGCATATAAATGAATTCATTTGGCCAATTGGCATTTCGATTCTTAACAAATTATGGTAGATCAAATATGTATACACAAATACCAGCACAAACATGGCTTACATGTACATAATTTTAAGCATATTGTCAATTATTAATTGTTTAGTGGTTAACGTGTTTTTATTTACTTCGAAGATAATTAATTTTATTTATTACTTAAAAAATTTGTTTGTAAAGTTTTTTTTTGTCATTGATATTAGAGAAAAAGAAAATAATTGTTTAACGCAATATGAGCACGCCTCGCTTGTATTTAACAAATTTGTTTTTGTATGCACTGAAAGAAAAAGACTGGTAAAATCAACCGAAATACGGGTCAATTCAACTGAAATTTCTGTCAATTTTTATCCACCGCAACAAGATGTTGAATCAACTGCGCACAAATCGTTGATTCGTAATTGACCGTCTTAGTAGTTAAATGAACAAAAAAAGTTGTTGCGACAGCTTTGTACGAAAGTACCTATGTTGCGGCATTTGTAAGGCAAATGAGTTTTCACTGAGATCTTTTCATGGCAGAAATATACTCGGAGTGCTGGCCGAACAGTGCCGAGGGGCGACCCACTCTTTGTCTTTTCTTCTAATTGAAAAATCTTATTTCTAAAATTTTTATGTTGCTTTGCCCGGGGTGTGAACCCAGGGTCTTCGCTGTGGTAGACGGAGCACGCTACCATCACACCATGGCGGCCTCCATATACATACCTAAATATGTGCATACATATAGTACACAGCATACATTAGTACAAAGTAGAGAGCGCAGTGAGCGTTAAATTCTCTTTGAAATTTGCTCCTGTATTGACTGTTGATCGCGGTTGAAATGACCAGTGAGATCAGTTGTGTTAACAAAAAAATCAATCAGATTGATTAGGAATCTGTCAATTTTACAGAATTTTGTTAACTTAAGAGCGACAATTTCTCTTCTGTTGAAATTATTAAACTAATTTGCTCGCTTGACAAAGAACTCGGTCAAATTAACCATAATTCGATCAATTTCACCGAATCTCCGTTAAATCAAGAACAACAGAACCGATTTGTTGATTTTACTAGCACCATTTCTTTCAGTGTGGAACACATGTTTGCACTAAAATTGTTTTATGTTTTATAATACAAACAGACCTACTTCAATATTGAATTCATTGCTTTAAGTGTCTGCTCGTGGGCATGCCCAGGCAAGCGACATTAGGACCGATGTGATACCACGAAAAGATATCATTTCTTTCTTCTTCGAGCATTTTAATAATCTGATAGAGGCTACCAATCCTTGATGTCATACACTACGATCTTTCGCAGATTATGCAGAAGGGAAAACCCAGAAAGCGGTGCCTTGCGTCTCTTAGAGACAGACAGTTAAAGGTGAGGTGAACCATCTTTTACTCGCCTTCATCTTCTTTACAAGTTCTACAGCAATAGCGGTAAGATGCTCCTAATCATTATGGATGCCCACCTATAAGGCAGTGTCCAGTTAGTTCGCCTACAAGTGTGAAATTGTATCCATACTTAGGGTATAAACGTGACGGCATCTTTTAGGATCTCATTTTGTCCAAGGTACCTTCAACGCAGGTGCTTGTAGCTATCTTTCGTCGGCTTGAGGGTGGATGTGCTGCTTTAGCATTGGCTTGGCTTGCATGTGGCAAGGGGTACACCTAGCGTTCATGGTCGGAGAATCTGCCTAATCGTAACCTGCCTGACAAGTTAGTCTAAAATGCAGTGTCCCTCGAGGTCCCTGGGGCCAATGAAACTATGTGAGGTGTCAAGGTTCTATTGGGCTTTTTCTTGTAGAGATCGCAACGGTTTAGTGTTAGCTCAGAAGTGAAAATAGTAAGATACTTCGTGCCTGGACGAAACGACACGACTGTCGACTTAGAACCGTCCGTGCATAAGGAAATCCCTCCGTCATAGCAGACACCTTTTCGACTTCGCCCAATCATCCCTAGTGCGAATGTTTGCCATAAAGTTTCTTTCCGCAACTGTATTTGTCTTAGTGTGCTAGATTCTTCTATAGTATTACTGGGTCCATTAGACAATTCTCTTAAATGCAGGGACTGTCGTCATGCCGGTGCATGACAGCGTTCTCATGGTACAGAATGCCTTATCGGACTTGGAATCTGCAACCTCGCAGTAGGATTTAATGTAGATTTTTTTATTTACACAAGTTTTTTATTTTATTTTTTCGACTATTTAGATAAAACCTCAAAATATTTTCACTTGGCCACCAAAACCCTACGTCCTATATCCACGTCCTACACCAACCATGCAGAGCTATTTAGCAACCACAAAAGGTGTGAATTTAAATAAACGCGACAATAATGGCGCTCATTAATTTTCGCATATTTCAAAGCACCATGTCGAATTGCTGTCAATGGAAAATGCTAAATACGAAAAAAAAACCAACAGACAGCAAGAAAACAAGCAATACAAAAACAACAAATTGGCGTTTCCAATAACCATTCATTAAACTTGGCAAGCAAACGAAATACCAAAAAGCCAACGTTAAAGTCAAAAAGTTTGGCACATAGCAGGAGGAAGAAGAAGAAGGAGAGTGCATAGGAAGTAATGCGAAAAACAACCCAACTTGCCACCTGCTTCAAAGCACTTAGATAAGTTGCGGTACACAGAGATGTGTACAGTTGTTGGTTGCAGCAACGTGAGTTATCAGCATCTCGCGCCCGCTGTGTCGCTGTCAGTGTCACATTGTCGCCTGAATAATAATTTCCAACGATGTGAGTTTGTTTGTGTGTAGTGAAGGAAGGAGAAGTATCTATACATAGCTGAAGGGGACAGTATGCAGAGTTATGGTGGTGATACGTTTGTGATCGAGTTTGAAAATTGTACATATTGACACGCAAGTATAAATTTATAGCCAGAGGCGTAGTCAACCTTCAAAGAGACATGTGACGGAAGTTTCTTTCAAGAAAGAATTTACGCTGTTTAGACATTTGTGGTCCTGTGTTGGAGTAAAGAGAGAAAAACTAAATTTTAAGTGTTTAAGATAAACTCCCCCTTTCGCGCTTTCACAATCTGAGAATATGCAGCTATAGCCAGTTTTAATCCCTTTATATGGGTCGGACTGATACCTTTTGTTTGAGCTTGTCCAATGAAGACACAAATTACTCACTTAATTGGCGCTTAAACGGTTATGTCCCACCGACAAAGCGCGCCAGTCGCTTCTTGACTCTGTCAACTGACGTCCTGGAGTGCTTCCATAGACGGTTTCCAACAAAAACATTTTCTAAGCCGGAGCGGCATCTGTCATCCGCATAACATGGCCTAGCCAGCGTAGCCGCAGCGTTTTGGTTCGCTGGACTATGTTGCTGTCTGCGTAAAACTCGTACAGCTCATCATTAAATATTCTTAGATACTCGCCATCGCCACCGCGTACAGGTGCGTAAATCTTTCGAAGAACCTTTCTCCGGAACTCTTCTAGAGCCGCTTCATCTGATATTGTCATGTTTCATGCTTATGCAGCATACAGCAGGACGCTACGGTAAGTGACTTGTAGACCATGATTCTCCTTTGCCGGAAGAGAACTTTACTTTTCAATTGCTTACCTAGTCCAAAGTAGCATTTATTGGCAAGAATGATTCTTCGTTGGATTTCAGAGCTGCTTGTGCTAATGCTGGCTTTCAAATTAACGAAGTCTTTTACTATTTCGAAATTATTACTGCCAACAGTAGCGTGGTTGGCAAGGCGCATATGCGCTGACTGAGGTATTTCGTTTTGTCGTCATGCGCCATAAAACCCATCTTTTCGCTTATTTTTGCAGTTTGGAGTAAGCAGAACTTATGGGGAGGGTGTTTAGGCCGATGTTATTAATGTCTTCAGCATACTGCCAGTTATTGCACGCTTTTATAGAATATTGTCTTAGAGCGGTTAAGTTCTAGCAGCTAGAAGAGACCATAGCACCTATTTAATCCAGAAAGGGTAGTGTCAGACTGGTTCCTTAACACCCCTGTGGGTTTCGGTCTTATACAAGAGTTTCTTTATGCCCTTAAAAGTACTGTTCGACACATCCTTTTTGTACCCCTATGGATGCTGTCGGACATATCCCCTTCCCACCCCTACGCGTGCTGTCGGAGAGACTGTCTTTGATCTCCTATGGGTAGATCGAACAGGCCTTTCTATTGGTTAGGTTTGGTTCTTACTTAGCTGGAGTTAGGAGCTCATTTCAAAAAAAGCTCCCACAACAGCTAGAAATCTTGTGCTACCGGTACATAGTTGTGCAGTTTCCGCATATATATAAAGCATCTCACTGCGTACTTATTGTGAATCAACAGCATAGTTGAAATGGATAAAAGCTCGCCGAGGCTATTTTCAATGAGGTAATCATCTCTCATAATTAAAGATTTCTCAAATCAAGATCGTCTTACTTGGTCAAAACCACCACTTCGCTCTCCTCTCCTATATACGCCCATGTTTATGCCTGCAGGCATATTTTGTGATTTTGGTGAGGTGTATAGAGTAAATGGGTACATATTGAACTACTACAACAAATTGACTAAGTGGCGGATGCTCTTTGATTGTGTTCAAAGCAATCTATAGCCACTTGTACAACAAAAACAACAATAAAATAAAAGCGTTTGCTTTCTTGTAGCTACAGGAAATATGTAAGTGCCGCGGCAAGAAAAACAAACAACAACAACTTGTCTATGCACTCAAATTTTCAATTGCTTACATGTTTTGTTGTTGTTGTTTATTATTTTTTCTCCTATTGACAACTTCCTTTTTGCCTAGACAGTACTCTTTAGCCATTCCTTCAACAGCTGCACCGTCACAAAAATCTTAAATAAAATTCAATAAAAAAATGCAAATATGCAATCTTGCAACTTGTTTGGCATTAATATTCGACATACATAATACATCACAGAGTATGTCGCCTGTCGCACATGGCTGTGGGCGTGTCCGCAATGTATGTATTATTTATTTGTGTGAATTGAAAAACGTTAATAGGGCATGATAGTCAAAAAGACAGCGGCATAGTCAAGTGACAGCTGAAATGTTTGAAATAAAATAGTTTTTGACAATTAAGGCAATTTGTTTGGTACTTTTCATAGATTTATTGTGAAACTTTTAAGCTTATAGAATAATTGGTTATAGTTTGCGAAATTTGTTGTAGGGATCTGCGAAATAGTATTGGGATATTTATCAATTTCATTTGCAGTTGAGCTTGGAAACACTGGCTTCTTGTAAAGTATTGTTCGTGAGAAGAGTACGTGAAACTAACAAAGAGCTACAAAACAAAAATCTCTCTCTGGCTACGATATACGCATCTACATCACATTACCAAATTCACTTGCGAACTATGAACCAAAGCAAGAGAGAGAACCGAGTCATATCATTGGCCACTATCGCGCCGAGATTAAGCACAGTATTTTTCCTGTATCTCGATGATGTGACATACACTCAACCCACAAATAATATAGTAAGAAGAACAGTAACGAATGTCATTGCCTTTCTCGCCGTTATCTCAAAAATGGTTGAAAACCGTCCACTCTACACAGATGGGAACTGCCTCAGATTTAACTTTTAAGTGGCTCCCCTGAGTAAATATTATAGGATAAGAGAAGATAACCCAACGTTCAGCTAGCTATGATTTATTTAAATCTGAGTCTATAAGAAGAGAATTTTTACAAGACAAAACAAGTGATATCAATAAGTCACATTGAGGCTTATTGGGTATCTTTTTTAAGTTAGATATTTTCAACAGGTTTTCACCAACACTTTATAAGGAGTAAATGGTTGAAGCTAACCAAAAAAAAATGCAGCTAAGTTCTAATAGACGTCACTTTAGCTTAAGTTTCTATTGAATCCTTGGCCTTGTATCTCTAAGCCCTTGAAGAGTTATTACAACCGTAGCCTGCATTATTATGATCGAAACTTAGACCATAATGCAGTCGAAGAAGTAATCGTCGAAATCGATATCTTTCTGATCTGTATCGAAACTGTGATAGTTGCATGTCCATTAGTAGCAGTACTCAGGAGCAGATACAGCGGTTTAGCAAGCCGCTAGTTAATCGGATTTCCATAAAATTAACTCTTTCAGTGATAATACGCCTGAAATTTGGCAAACAGTGTTCGATAAACTATCCTTTTAAATGTTCTCTTTTAACGTATGAAAGTATAGGACGTAGTATCGAGCTACAGCTAGGGCAGCTAGTCGTCGTTTGCATCCAGTAGGGGCAGCAACTGTAAGGTTTTACGTGAGTACCTGGCGACGTCGGCCCAACTTCACGGATGCACCATAGTGCTCGACTCAAATCAGGTTTGACTAGCCCCCCACATGATTACAACTTAGCATCTAGTTTGACAACTGTTCCTCAATGATGAATTTCGCTTTCGTTGTTCAGTACAACTAGCGTCTACTTATTGGTTTTCTACAAAAATGCGTCGGGGGTTCAAATGATGAAAAAATCCTTAATATGTGATTTCTGGTCCTTGATGGAAACGTATTTTCCTAAGTGTATTCAAAAACTTCAGTTGAGTTTCACATACATAGAACTTATAACGAAATAACAGTGTAGTTTAAAAAAAAGGAAACGCAAATTGAAAGATTTGAATAACGAAAGATATTTGGCGGCAGTGGTCCTAAAAATTTTTTTAGTTATTTACTTATTTGTTTCTTTTACCAAAAATTCACATACTTTGTGCATTGCTTTTCTTTTTTCTTTGCTAACTATTAAATCACCGCCGGGTCTCATAGCCAAATAATTGCAGCTGTGAATAATTGTTAATTACCACCTATCAATATTCACATGTGCCGTCGTAGGTTTGTAGCTTAGTTGCATTTTTTGTGCCCACAGCTGTCGCCTAAATTACTTTTCGTGACAACAATTGCTTGTGGCATAAATGAAAATGTCTGAAAATACCAATTACTTGTGACAGCAGCACATAAAGAACGCCTAACGATAAATGTGTCAAATTAGCGCAAAAAAAATTTGTGTGCAAAAAAACTCAATAAATACAAAAAAAATGTATGAAAAGATTCAAACGCATAAAAATGCGCTTTGTGCCGCAAAGAAAAAAATATTAGCAAATGTGATTTAAATAATAATTTAAAGCTAAGCAAAATAGCAGATAAACCAATTTATAGTTGTTATTTGGCTTTGTCTAGCCAAAATTGCTATTAGCCTCTGGTAGCTTCATGTGAAATAAGAATGAACAAATGCTTGATCAAATCTAGTTAGTAATAGCCCTAAATTATTTAGTTTTATGTCAGTACGTTATCGAAAATACAAATCATGCAATTACAGCGATCGGTTTTGCGTGAACAATTTGAGAAAATCATGTTTTCGATATCGGTAGAAAAAAATTTTGTGATTGATAAAAATTGTCACAAACAAAAAATAAAGGTAGTTAAACAGAAGTGAAGATGAAAAATTAAATAACAAATTGGTAACACTCCGATGAGAAATCGACAAGTTTTCGATAGCAAATCGCCACATTTCTGATAATAAATCGATAACCTTCGATAAACGCCGAAAAAAATTGGTAACAATCCGATAACAAATCTTTAAGCTTCCAATAACAAACCCTTCAACATATTGATAATACATCGAAAATTTTTCGATGATAAATCCTAAACAAACAAATGACTTGTTGATAAAAATCTATTAATTTAATTAAATGTTTGAATTTTGTGTTATTTTTCTTTATTTAATTTTATTACATTTTGTCCTTCTTATATTTTGTTTTTAAATTAGTTTTATAATTTTTTTATAGTTTTTTTTCTATTTTATTTATCTAAATTTTATAATGTCTAACTTTGTTTTTATTAATTTTATCTTATTTTATTTTATTTGATTTTAATATATTTTTTATTTTATTTTCTTTTTATTCCGTTTTTTATTTTATTTGATTTGTAAAATTTAATTGTATTTTATTGCATTTAGTTGTATTTTATTTTATTTAAGTATTTTTTATTTTAACTGGTTTTATTTGTATTTTTTATTTAGTTATATTTTATTTTGTGTTATTTTTTTAATCTATTATACTGTTTTATGAAATTAAATTAAATTTACATAAATTTCCTTTTTTTCAATTTATTCGAACTTTTTTCAATTTCTTAGTTTATAAAATATTAACCAAATCCTAAAAAAAACAAATTTAACTTTAACCGAATACCTAACGCTATTTTTTTAAACACTTGTGCATCAGTATAAAACATCACGCGTTTCCTCATTTTGCTCTTTATATCCAACAAAACAGCAGTGTATACATCTCTTCGTGCACTTGCATGCACAAAAAGTGTGGATATGCTCAAAGACTATAATTTATTTATATGTAGATGACGTCTTTGCCTTGAGTTGCTGTATGATTTCGCTCATATCATATCCAAATTTCCGCTCACTTTCTTACAGCAAACCAATACCACACACTACTACGCCTACGCTTACACAAAGTCTGCTACCCGAAACAGTACTATATCATAGTATTCTAGTTACAAAGACTAATTTTACGCTTATACTTACTCTTACACTTATACCTTACGCTATCATTCAGGATGCCCCCATATCGTGAGCAAAGATATTTGCACAACAAAATTTTCACAAGCTACAGCTAGCGAAGCGAAAAGTACGTGCGTTACTTGGCGTCCGGCATCACTGTTCCTTTAAATACTGGCGAGCCGACATCAGAATCAATGATTATACTTCCAGTTCTAATAAGGTATCACTTCAGCCTCAATGCAGGTTCCGAGCTATATACTACTTCTTACATCAACTTAGGCCACCACTCGACTCAAACACGGTGTCCGAAGCCATCGACAAGATCTGTCAGTACTGTGCTTTACAAGTGTAATTTATTGGTTAATTTGAATTAGAATGAGACTTTCCCACGAAAAAAATGGTAGTTGTATGTAAAGGAAAAATCACAGTTGTGAGAGTAGTTGCTTTTGAGCTACATACTAGTACTTAGTTGCTCTGACTATAGGGTATCAGCCCCATTATTATGTTAGCTTTGTATGCGCAATGGTCTGCCAAACTCTAACAAGAGCTACGACTGCCCTTTAGCAAATATTTACGCTCAAATGAATTACAATTACGTGTCCTTTCCAAACATACTCACTACAGCCGTGCAAAGAGTTGCCTTATCTGACCGCTGGCAATTGAGTGTAATTTTGAAAAATACCACAAAAAGACATACATCAAAGAGTGACCGGCGGCCATGGCAGAGGGGAGAGCTGAAAAGAAATTTCACAATTCTTTGTTTGTCGTAAGTTGCACGAGTATGAGCAATAATTCTGTTGCACAATTGCGTGTGCTGTATGTGGCATGCAACACAATCAGTAAAATTTGTGGTTCAAGTAAAAAATTAGAAACTAGGTAACAGACAATAGGGTAATGTGTAGCAGAAGAAAAGACAATAAGAAGAGTGATATATAAGGAAAAGTTATTTGCAAATTAGTAGTTAATAGAAAATGCGTAATAAGGAGTAGCAAATTTGGTTCAAATAAAAGAAAAGATAAAAGATGAGTAAAGTAGATGTTATTATGTGTTCTCCTATAAACACCATAGAAACAGTAATAAAAAGAAGCACAAGAGTAAAAATTTATAAGAATGCCTTTTACAACAACACTAACAAATAACAGCAAACACAAATTATCTACATGCAACAAAACATTTGCTGCAACAATAACGACAGTTACGTACAACTTAAGTTGCTGCTGCATAAACATCTGTATTTTCAACATGTCGAGCCAACAAAAACAAAAGCACACACGCTTTTAGTTGCAATTGCCATACAAAAATAACCGCAAATAACAGAAAATGGGCTGCAAATCAGCAGACTAAACAAACAAAAAATTGTATGCGTCAGAAAAAAGAAATTTTCGCTGCCATATGCATCATGGCCCGCGCTGCCAGAGGAAGTAAGCTAAAAAATCTACCTTTTTTCACAAAAATATTGAAATTTTAAGTAAAATGTCCTCAATTGCAGACCAAAGTTAATTGTTTTCTAAAAAATACATACATTATGATATCAATTTCTCTTTCATTTTCTTTAAAATATATTAATGCATTATCCAAACTTGCTGAAATGTTTAAACAATCCAGCAAATAAGAACTGCTTCACCCTCCTCAGCATTCGTTCCGGAACATCTTACTGTGACTTCTTCAAAAATTTATAATCGAGGTTCAAATGGCGGCCAACGTTGGGCATACTAATATGTTTTTGATCACGCAATTTCTTAGTTAAACAAAGCTGACAGAAATCGATATATGTCTCAAAAATCAAATGCTACCTACATACGTAGGATATATCTGGATTGATACCGTACAACACATAATGTAAGAATAGGCAAAAAAATTTGTTTTTCTTTTTTCTTTCGCAGCCGTCCTGCAGATGATGTAGAAGCAATGCCCATGACAGCATTAGATGATGCAGCGCTGGGACTGTTCTAGAAACACCTTTTAGAAAGAAAAGATGCGACGGAAGTTACCGAAAGAATTTATGATGAGCTTTATGCAGACATCAACAAAGTGCAGCGAATAAAAAAACATAGCGGCTATGCTGGTTAGGCCATGTTATGCGATGAAAGATCATGCTTCGGCCAAAAGAATTCTTATCGGAACCCGCTTATTGAAGCAGTGGAAGAGGGCGGTCCGACTCCGCTTAAACGATCAGGTATAAAATGATTCAAATTCGCTTGGTGTGATCCAGTTAGCCGAACAAAGAAGCGACTGGCGCGCACTGTTGGACGGGCAAAACCATTTAAAGTTATAAGTGCCAATTATGTAAGTAAGTAAGGGAAACCAGAACGGCTTAATGAAAAAAAGAAACGACTACAGCTTACTGTTAGTCCAAAAGAAAGGCGACGAAAGGCGTTTCAAAGCAAACTTTGCAGACTGCATATCAAGATTTTTTAATTTTAACAGCTCGATGCACTTAATTTTAAAGATAATTTGGTGCGTACGGCAACGCTAAACATGGCTGCTGCTGCTGAAACAACATTGAGCCCGCATGTGTTTGCCCTTTTTGCGCTGCTATGCGACGAGATGCACCGCAATGGTACGTGTTTTCCAAGCGGAGGTAGGTTTGTGTGTGTGAGTGTATGTTTGTGCAATTACAACAGAAATTGCCACAGAAATTGGCGTTGCTTTAGAAATGACAATGCAAAAAATTTCTAAATTTGAAAAAGAAAAAACAACTATTTCCAAAAGCAACAACTGCATTTTGTGGCGCGAGCAGGGGCACACACATGACACCGCACGAGTACGTCTTATTTTTTCCCTAACGTGTAGTTTTCTGTGCGCCTGTAAGTCTGCACATGTAATAAATAAATAAATAATCTGTCTGCGAATGCATTTGCTTGCAACATACAAACAATTTTCTCCAATTTCTGGTCGGTATAACTATGGTGTGCACACACTGTGCATATGTATGAGTGTGTGCCACAAAATGCTAGTTATTCAGCCCGAGTGCGCGTCTATTTGCCGATTATTTGCTGCGCTTAACAATAGATAAATATAAAAATACAGTGTAACAACAACAACAAATGCTTGTAAACCAACAAAAACTGACAATTGTTGGTACTACACAAAAGCAACCTCACAATGTTAACAGTTGCAATAAATATAATTTTTTTAAATTGCATTGTAATGTGAACGATAAAAAATTTACCGCAACTGCCACATGCGGTTAATGTTACCAAAAACAAATCTTGCCACATTGGCCGATTTATCTATCTAATTTTTTTACACAAACCTAACCTTTTGTCTGCATGCAACACTCAGTCTATGTATGTATTACTATTTTCACATTATTCGTGTAAATTTCTTCACATTAATAAACCAGCAAAGTGAGCGGTTGTAAAGCCTTGCCACAATTTGCCACATTCATGTAAGTGGTTGCATGTGCAACGTGCTTGGTCGTCTACAAATCGTTTCATAAATCTAAAACATTTTTCATGCACTTAGCTGCAATTTAATTTGACTGGCTAACTGCTAGCTGTGAGCTGGTTAGCTTTCTCTAGTCCACCATGGGACTAAGGCTGCTGTTCATACGAGCGCTTAATCAAGTTGTCGTATGCTTTAAACTGATTTTGCGTTGCACCGCACTCTCACGTTTATTAGTTTAATATTGTAACGAATTCACTGAAATTCCTCTTATTTGCAACCTTCTGCTAACGTTCGAATCACTAAACTGTTGAATAAATAACTCCACTATTCAATAATGCAAAATGGCCTTTATTCAAGTACTTCACAATAACACTACTACTTCTCGACAGATAGCGTGCTTAAATCAAACTGATTCATGATTGCTCAGATTGCGCTCTTTTACACTCTTCGATTCCCTCGTTCCATACTTTTAGGCGTTTCTAGAATTTACTTAGTTACCAGCTATAAAATTATAACTACAGATGCCCGTGTATAGCTTCTCATATGCGCTTATATATGTGAGTGATACTTGCACAAATAATTGCCTACTTTTGGGAGTATCTGAGATATATGCATGTATTTGTGCGTTGCTCTCCGCTGCTTGTATGGATATATGTGTAGACATAATGATTAATGTGGTTATGTGCATACAAGTCACTGCTCAGTATCGGCTTAGAGATGATAGTAACTAAGGGATACTAATTGCTAGATTCGCCATAATATTTTGTGTCGTTATCTTCATTTAAATACTTTAAAACGCGCCTAGAAGTATGCAACAATGTGTGCTATCTTTACAACATGATAGTTTTGTTCATTCCAATTTGCACTTAAGTAGCTAGACGATTTGGGCTGAATTCCGATTGAATAATAAAAGCAGCCAAAGTTATAGCATACTTCTAGGCTTATTTCCGGTAGAATTCGCATGAAGACAAATTTTGAGAATAGATTCTTTAATTTTTTTCAATGAATCAAATTCGATTACTAACCATGCAGTTCAAAGAAAAGAAAGAAGGAAAATTAAGCCGCGGTGTTTTTTTTTGTTGGTAAATACACTCGATTGCCAAACACCGTCGTTTAGCCAAAGCAAAAGAAGCTTCATCAATATATCAAAATCGTTTTGGTTACTGTAACTCCGTAGAAAGTATTTAAAGAATTATACAACACGATGTTGCAGCCTAAAATGGAAGGATTTCTATTAACCTTGCTGCGGCTCGAAATATTATCAACACCGTGTGACACACAGTCCCTGCCTTCAGAGTAAGAGACAAACTGCGTTGAGCAGCCGATGAAGTGCTTGTTCAGACATTTCATGCATATCCTGTACAGAGCCGCGCATCTGCAGAGAAAATGTTCCTCACTATCTATCTACACCTCATCCTTAAGTCATTGGGATTCACATGCGTTCGCTTTTCTTCCCATCAGTAAATGTCCCGTTTATATACCGATCAATGGACCTAAAGAGAGACGATTAAGATTGATAAGAAATCCAGTTCGGTTCGTACTTATGCGAGGCCAAGTTTGTCACCTCTCAAATGTATTTCAGTGCTCATTTGGCATTGGTTTTCCCGGTAAATTGGCTGATATGACTTAACTGAATTCCATCACTGTAACCTAAAACACACCTCAACCTACGTGTTAGTCTTCTGATCGTAGCATAGCACCATCTTTACGGAGTGCGCGCTCTCCAATATCTCAATATCGTCACAAAGTATCTACTTGTATCAGCCAAGATATGCATACGTATAAATCGGAGTAGCATGAAAAGTTTTGCGCAGTGATACAAAAAAGTTTGTTGTCGAGAAGCAGCGCATGAAACAGAAAGCTGTTGGTTTCTTCATACTTATTAACAAAAATTGAAGTTTTCAATGAGCCCAGAAAAACAACTGCCATGATAAGAATTTCGAAAAAGGCGACTTATACCACGTGAGCGTTATAGTGAGGAGAAGAGGCAAAAAATATAGATGTCTAGTTCGAAAATAGTGACTTGAGGCCTAACGGCGTGAGTGCAAGAAGCCTCTTATGTTGCCTGATAGGAATAATACTCAAAAAATCTAACGCAAAATTGCAGTGGGACACAAATTCTATAATGCCTGAGTTATGGGAAGAACCCGTCCACTCATTGCTTAATATCGAAGGCGATGAGGAGCGTGATACTCCAATCTCTTACAATAGCACTTATATTCCACCATCAGATTATGGCGAAGTGTAAGTGGCACAAAAATAACCAAGTACAAGGAAATGACTCATTGAGAGAGCAAAACGTTTAGGTGAATGCATCAATTTTTTCCTAAATTTAGACGAACGCACGCATGTCTTAAACACCTGACGTATACATGACAGGAAAAAGATCTTTACCTTTTGATTCGATTCGTGTTCTTGGGATATTATGTGCGCTACATAAGGCAGGACCGCCTAGCTATTTTTCTATGATGGCGTGGAAGTATTACAGACTTGCCACGTCATCTGACGTGATCATGTGATATGTCATTTCCTACATTTTCGCTATCAGCCGCTCAGGATTTTACGGTGAAACTTTATGTGAGATCAATTCAAACTACCATTAACTCTTTAATTCGTGTCATATTTGATATACCCCTTAACATCAAATCGAAACACATTTTCCCTTACAGCTTCCATATGTTTTCCATCATCAGTGCATTAGTGATGTCTCTTCTTTAGTAATGTCAAAACTTAAAATAAAATAAATAAACTCCAGAAATACCACACACAAAGCATAATTGGGCTCAATATTCATATTTTTCTTGTCATATTTTCTTCATTATGATGTCGCAATGCATAATCACATAAACTTACATACAAACATAATTCAATGCGGGCATATCTCACAATGTAGGCAACACTTTAATTTAATACGCGTCACATTTTTCATTAGTGTTGCCTAAAAAATAAGACACGAGCGCTGTGGTGGGCGATGCAACAACAAAGTATGCGTTTAAACAAATAAACACATATAATAGAAGCAGATGTAAAAAATGTAAAGCCACTTTGTTGTTTGTCAACAAAGATAAAAAAGAAGAAGAACAAACTTTATCACAAAAAATGTTGGGAGTGCACAATCAATAGCTGATGCTGGACAATTATAGTGAATGCTTCATGATATATAAACACTCATACATAAATGTACGTGCTAACGCATAATATGCGCCTTTAACCCTTTGTGCCTTTTAACCCCCTCACCGCCATTTTGCTTTAATCAAAAATTAATAAATTTTTTTGACTCCGCGTAGTCGAATAGCGTTTGAAAAAGGAAAACCAACAGAAATTTGACCAAGCCAAATAAAACCGTTAAATAAATTTAATATGTGCTGGATTAACACAACAACATGATTGCACTTACAAACACAATAACAACAAGCAGCAACAGCTGAGTATTTTAAGCGCGTATTTTGTGTGAACATGGCACGCCATTAAGATAAGCCTTCGTTGAGCGGTGAGCGTGAGCTGTGCGCTTTGAACTAAGAACTACAGCGGCTCCAATAGGTCCAATATCAACAATAAAACAAAAAATTTATATTGGACAAATGCCAGTGATAATGCGTCATCGGCAAATACATTAAGAAGCACAACAAAAACGGAAACCGACCAGCATGCCGTTCAAAGCCCCATTTTTCTATCGGTTTAAAAACACCAACAAAAAGTACGGCATCGTGTAGCGCGGTTGCTGCTGCATATTTTATTGAGTGCGCCCCTATGGCCGTAAATGCGTTTTAAAGATAGGATTCATGCGGCTTCATTCACACGACCTGTACACCTGAAATGTGTTGGAGCATTATAGTTTTTTGTTTTTGTTGCTTTTTTTGTTTGCTATGAATCTTTATTTTGTCAGCAATAATAAGATTTGATTTTTTTGCTCTTGCCGCACTTTATTACTTTTTTGGACTCTTGTTTGTTATGTGTCGCCAATGCTTTTAGTAGTTTGTTGTTATTGTTTGTCTAGATGAGGTCAGGTTGAACTGGCCGGTCAATAAAGACCTCACATAGACTGAATGTGCTCATAGAAATTTTCTTGAACCCATGTAGCTTAATTGCTGCCTCGAGATCTAGCAACTCTGCCGCCCCTTATAGCTGAAGCCTTGACCTGGCGAGCGCAGGACACGAACACAGACCGCTCAACCAATTAAAAAAGTTATCCTCAAAACATGGAAATTGTGACTGATTTTCCGCCAAAGGAATTTTTTTATCAATTTAGTTTATTTATTTATAATAATGAGGAAATTTGCATGTAAGAATGTAGGCAGTTTCTATCTTTTAAGAAAAATTTCATTATTTTGAGTAGGAAGTGGGCGATAAATCATTCTTACTTTGAAAAACAAGTTTTTTGAGTGCAGTGTATAGAAAGTTTTGAGATTCAGTCTCTTTCAAATGGCTCCTCAGAGTATAAGCACCGGTCAGTAAATTAACCGGCACTATAAACAGTGTTTGGCTAGCGCTCCGAGTGTATTTCTGCCATGAAAAGCTCTCAGTGAAAACTCATCTGCCTTGCAGATGCCGCTCGAATCGGCATAAAACATGTAGGTCCCGTCCGGCCGATTTGTAGGGAAAATCAATAGAGCACGACGCAATTGGAAGAGAAGCTCGGCCTTAGATCTCTTCGGAGGTTATCGCGCCTTATATTTATATATAAACTGACTGGACGTCAGTTGGGAAACAAAATAACAATTTCTCACATTTTGGCAAATTAAGTTTTAAGGTCAAATTTACTATACCGTTTGGCAATTGTCGTTTTCATTTAGTGACTAGTTTAATTGCCAATTTGTAGTCAAAACGGACCGCAACCGCATTTGACGTCGTGTAACAAGCCGTTTTCATTCACAAGGCAAGTTTTTGGTCAAATTTTACCTGGTGAAAACTAAGCATAAGCGCCCCACAACAAAGCGTCACCAATGGTGATAGTATGAACGTAACCGATGTACGCGATACACGAATACATCAGAGAGTTGTAGAAGTTCAAGTGGGGAAACTCATGCATCGCCAGACTATAGAAGGCGAAGTGCAAACAGGAGATTGATTTTCACAGAAACTACGGCGGCCTCTTCGAAAACGCTCTATCTCAGAAATTCTGAAAGGAGCTGTGTTAGAATTTGTTTAAAGAACCCTTAGTTCAAAATCTATTTCAAAAACAGTCTAACTAAGAATTCTATTGAGTTCTGTTATAGAAAGCTCTATAACATAATTTGTACCAAAATAGGCCTATCTGATATTTTTAACTTTTGCTGTGATATGGGGCCTTTTGAAACACATTTGAGACAGGGGCGGATACAGGTATCCAGATGAGGGGTGGGCGATCATGGCCGAAAGCTCAAAATCCATTTTTGCCATGGAAGTCAGTTAATATAAATTAATGATTAACTTCAGAACACCATTTTGACATAATTACAAATAAACGTATCGAATTTATCTTTAAGCACTCAAATTAGCTCTACTAATTGAAAGAATTCGAACAAAAAACAATCAAGAAATGATTTTATACAGCTCAAGGTAGAAGCTAGTTCTTTCTGATAATAGAGTTTCACTTGTGGCTTTAACTAAGTGGAGTTATTTTGAATCTATATCTATTGCAGCAATCAAAAGAGAAAAAAAGAGATGAATAAATTTGACTTCAGACCCCATTCTTGGAAACGAATGAACTTTTGTTTACAACGAATGAACTTTTGTTTACATTGAATGACAGACAGCTGATTTCGATCCCCATTCCTGGAAACGAATTGAGAGAGAATAAAAAGTTTGTATCAGGTCATCAGTGGCTCTGATATTGCATAAATGAAACGACATATTAGGTGTGTTCCGGAACTTTTATAAAAAAAAATGAGTTGGTTGGTGATATGAAGAATTTTTGTTTACAATTGAATGAACAGACAGCTGATTTCGAGCCCATTCCTGAAACGAATTGAGAGAGAATAAAAGTTTCGTATCAGGTCATCAGTGGCTCTGATATTGCATAAATGAAACGACATATTAGGTGTGTTCCGGAACTTTTATAAAAAAATGAAGTTGGTTGGTGATATGAAGAATTTTTGTTTACAATTGAATGAACAGACAGCTGATTTCGAGCCCCATTCCTGGAAACGAATTGAGAGAGAATAAAAGTTTCGTATCAGGTCATCAGTGGCTCTGATATTGTATAAATGAAACGACATATTAAGTGTGTTCCGGAACTTTTATAAAAAAAAATGAAGTTGGTTGGTGATATGAGAATTTTTTTATGTTTTGCAAAGGTCACGCAAGTTTCAACTACACTTTTACTGTCATCAAACCATGGCATATATCGCTCGGACAGCATAAGCGAAAAAGCAAAACTCACTATATTTACACTTTTTCGCTAGACCCAAACAGACAAAAGCAGATAGAAATATTCATTCAATCTCATTTTACGGATAATCTAAAAATGCATTGCAATTTCTGGCAAATAAACGCACGCACATATTATTCAGGTAGGTCTGTTCGGTGTTTTGTAAGATCGGGTGGTTTCTAGCCGAAGTTTGGTTTCAGCCCCGTGCAAACTTATACGGCTGTGCAAATGCCGACATGAGCAAATCACCATCAGCTCAGTCAGAATTGCGAAGACCTCTCCGAGCCGTTCGAAACTAATACAGGTTCAGACAGGTGACTATCGGGCGATTCTCTAATTGATGTGCGGGAGATATACTATCTGCAGAACGTATCGCTCTGTGGAACAATATCATAAAAGCGTGCAATTCTGGCATATGGCTGATGACATTGATATCATCGGCTTAAACACCCGCGCTGTTAGTGTTTCTGCTTACTCCAAACGGAAAAAGAAGCGGTAAAGATGGGTTTGATTGTGAATCGAGGACAAACGAAGTACCTGCTGTCATCGAGCAAAGAGTCAGCGCATATACGCCTTGGCACCACGCCTACTGTTGGCAGCCATAATTTCGAAATGTAAAAGACTTCGTTTATTTGGGAACCAGCATCAACACTAGCAACACATCGCACTGAATTCCAGCGCAGAAATCAATCTTATCTACCGTCCTGCTATATAGGGCAGAAGCATGGACCATGACAACAGTAGATGAAGCGGATTTGAGAGTGTTCGAGAGAAAAGTTCTCGAAAGATTTATGGACCTCTACGCGTGGTGAGGACCAGAGTGGAAACACGATTTAAACTCCCTTGGTGTGACCAATGGCGCCGCGTGCTAGGCGGACGAGCGAAGGAGCGACTGGCGCGCCTTGTTGGACGGCCATAACGTTTAGACGGTTAAGCGTAAATTAAGTAAGTAAGTTAAGTTTTCTAGCCGAATCTTAAGGCTCTTTTTAACGAAATTATGAGATAGGCTCGTGCTGTAGTGAAATAGCTATACACACACCATTTTCAAAATTCGATGGTGTAGGGCGTTTTGAAGCGGAATATGATAGATATCGATATTGTACTCAGCAGTCGATATTCAATTTAAAAAAGAAATGTTCAGTTTTACCGCAAGTGCTCTTCGCACTCACGCATTTTTCCTTATGTCTACCTGCCACAAAATTTGTGTAGTTCAGATAAATCATAAGCAAAGAAAAAACTAAATAATTTAAATGTCTGATAAAAATCTTGCATCATCACTTCAATTCAATGCTTCTAATAATTCTTTTCAAAAAGTATTTTTATTGCCATTTTTCTTTTTCCATTTACTTACTTAGACTTTGGCACCGTAAATGTGCTAACAATGCTCTACCTCGTTTGTCATGAAATGACGCATCAGAAAACTATTAGAAGGTATCTAATGCTTGTAGAGTCAAAATGTACCGTGACTTATGATAAACTTTTAGGCTGTAAAGTACATTTAGTATCATTTTTTTACAAGTCTTTCGAATAGGAGGATGAAAATGTGGAATTGATGAGTCTTGAACAATTTTGTTCATGATGAAGCGTTTAGATGATGTCACTGATAATGATACGGGTATTGAGCATTCATTAGCATTACCTTTTTTGCGTAAACAATTGTGGGCTATTGTTTATGATGGTGGGTAAGGTTTTTTAATTTGTATGTGCTTCTTTTCATGTACAGCAAAGAAGATAAAAATGGCAGTGGGAATTTGTTTAAAATTTCTTTTTATTTTTTTATTTTTTGATATTTCATTAATTTGGTAACTAAAACTATGCAAAGTGATTTCGAACACTTTTCGAAAAGATCTAATATTTGAGAAACTTTTACAAAAATTACGATCATTGTATTCGGAGTTCTCCAAATTTGTTGGAGTACATGCAGTTTTTCAGTCCAGTCAGTTTTAGCGAACTACAAGTTATAGGTATAGGCATTGTATGAAGAACGCCCTTCGGAAAAAACCTTAAAAATAAGTACCCTAGCTTATAGACTTAAGACTACACAGATTGGGCTAAAAAAACTGCATACCCCAAAAAATTCCAAATAAAAATGTGCGAAAATTTCGTATAAACTGTTATCGATCTTTTGATTTTTTTCGAAATCGTTTTCGAAAGCGGTATGGAATTTCCGTATGATTTTTTCGAAAACATTTTCGAAATGTTCGTAAAAATTTTATCACGTTTTCGAAAACGCTTCGAGATTTGTTTGCATAGTTTCAGTTAAATATTCAAAAAGTTTTTGTTTAAAATATCGAAAATAATATAAGAAATTTATTGACGAAGTTTTAAAACAAACGTTCACTGCTATTTTTCTGCGTGCTTCTGTATATCTTTAATGCTTTAGCTTTTTATGTTTGTTCAAATTTAAAAATATATTCTAGCTTTTTTTTATTTTACCAATTTTTTTCAACCCCTGCCTTAGTTTCAATACATTCCTTTGGTTCTTTATGCTTACGGTTTAAGCACCTACTACATCCTGTTTTTTCTAAAACTCAAACACACAGATATACGAGGGCGGATGTAAAGCCAGTAAGCTTTTACAAATACTTAAAACAAAGGGTACACAATAACAAGAGAATTCAGCGTTGCCTTCATTCGCGTTGTCAATTTGAAAATTGTCAAAAAGTTTATGAACCACAAAAAAGTAGATTCGGAATCTTTAGAGCGCTTAGTCTAAATACACCTTAAAAATGTCATTAACATTATACAAAATTTGCTTTTAAACTGTTAACAATTACTACGTTCGCTGTACTAATGACTTCTATCCTGTTTAGATGAGTTGTATCTGATTCTGAAGTTTATTTAGTTCTAACCTAAAAACAAAAGGCGTAGAACAACCAAAAGAGCCAATATCAATTTGATTTTATGCTATAGTTTGCTAGTAATGAATTCACCACGTGGTAAGTAAAAGTTTCCGCATAAAGAACAACAAAATTGGACTCCTTACCCATAAATTGATGATATGATAGATATCATGATAGCATGCGGTTTCTTTCTTATTGCTCTGTAGGATATTTTAATGCCGAATTAATACTCATGATATTTTCATACATCGATAACGAACGAATGCAATTTTATTCGTGTATCGACCAATAAGTAGAAATGCTCGATTTAAGAATATTTTTCAAAAAGGTCACATTTCAGAACTCGGCTCAAAAACGACCTATCACAGGGCGTTTCGAGACATCAGCTGTGATAAAGTACTCAGAGTCGATAAATTGAAAAAAAGCGCTGATCAATATTCGATTTGAAGGGGGTGTTTCCATAACACAAACATATTGGACCACGAATTTCGACCGCCTGAAACTCAGCAAAACCAAAAATTCGAGAACTTTTCTTGGTGTTGTGATCATTCTTCACATCACCTTTTGTTTCAAACATTTTCACTTTGATACATTAAGTACAAAATGCATTAACCTGAGCGAATACCAGCTCCTACTAAAACTTTATTTATCAAATCGCCCTCGTACAATTTTGGTTACTGTAAAATGCCTAATCATTTTTCGTATGAGCACTCAGCTGCGTTTTATTCCACTTTTCTGCTGATTAATCATTGTTGGCTCAGCTATGATATGAAAGAGGGTCCTCAAAAGATATATTATCTAACAGTGGGTATTAGAAGAGAGCATGAAATAGCGGCATAGATCCCTTCTGTGTGGTTGTCATCCCATGCCATATTTTTTCATGCTAACCGCAATTGTTGCACGCATATGTTGCAAGCAACATTTGCTTATTTTACTTATACCCCTATACTATTTTACATTTTCAATTTTTTACGCTCAGCTGGTTAATGATAAGAATATCCTTTTTGTGTTAACAAAGCGCTTTGCGACCATCATAACATTACTACACCTTCCTGCATGACGACACCCCTCTCACACTCGCTCAAGTCATTATAACTCTTGTTTGGTTGCTCATTTTATACCCTTTTCATTTCCCTTGCTTTGTGTTTTTTTCCATTTTGTGTTTATTTTATGCCTTATTTGTTGCTATGTTGGTTTGCCGTAATTCTTTGTATGAACAAAACAAAAAACAACAAACATAAATCATGCTTAACATCTTTTAATTGACTTGTTATTAACTTTCTCACCCTCCATACTCATCCCTCCGCCGCTTGTCGCTACCCGCGCCCTTCGTTTGTCACATTCTTTTTGCTCTTGTCGTGTTTTCTCTTTTATAATTTTGTTTCTTCACCGTTATTCAGTTTTTATATTCATTAAATTCCTCTTACTTTTTAACCAAAGTATTTTTATGGCCATTTTGTTAGCGCTACGCTTTTTCAAAATTTTCTGGCAAAATTATGTTGTGTATATGTACGCTGCGTTTAATGAGTCCTTTCCTCTTAAAAAAAAACTTTCTTTGTTTTCAACTTTTAAATTAAATTATTACGCGTGCCAAAGGGATTCTATGAGTATGCGGCTTTTGTGTGGCCAGCGAGTTCTGTGCGGCTCAAAACCAAATTTAATTTGTACGACTTATGGAAATTTAGGATTCAATTACGAAATTGTTTTATTTTGTTTATTTTTTAATTAAGCGCAATTTCTGAATGCGCCCAAAACATAAATAAATATTCTCATTTCCCTGAAAAGTCATATTTAAAATGTCTTTCAACTGTCCAACAAAAAAGGGTATACAATTATTATTATATAGCAGAATACCGACCCAATCTCATTCTGGGAAATCACCCTATTTCGTGTATTGCGGAGCGCTGAATCCAAACACCTTTCAATTTTCTAGTAAATTTGTTAAAAAGGCTATGAATTTGCTGATTATTTTATGAAGCATAAAGTACATACCGAGCCGAAAATGTATTGCTATTCTTTTTCCTCCTCCGCTATTTGGGCGTGGCACTGCCGCCTTTTTTAAACTTATTTATCCTATTTTACCGCTTTGAACTTACGGACCGGCTAAACCAACCTAGCAGCTTTTTGTTATGACTGCTTCCAATAGAAGCCTTCCCTAAAAACATATTGAAAATCAATTACAAACTTAAAAAGTTTATAAAGACGACGACCCTCATAATTATTTTTCTTTGCAATTTCACCAATCGCATGATTTGATATGATGTGACATCATATGAACTGGATTTAATATGATGTAAAAAAAATCTAATTTTATGGAAGGCGCGATAACCACCGAAGACATTTAAGGCCAAGCTTCGCTGCCAATTTTCGTCGTGCTCCTTTTAATTGATCTAATAACGCGTTGACTGATATGATATCATATCGTATGATAGAATTTTATTTTATCTGGTAAATTTTGAAGTATCTGTTAAGTTGATATCATACGTGTGTGCTTGTTTTATGTTTGCTTATGAAACTTGTTCTATGAAGCAGCGAAACTTATTGCACGAAGAATAAATCACTTCATCACGTGATGTAATGTGATTGATATGATATGATGATGTTTTGTGTCAATGTGACAAGTGAGTGACCGAATTCGGGGTTGTCAAATCTGATTTCATTGCATACATTGCTGCGATAACGATAGATGAATGCTCAGCTGATGGTTCGTCAGATAGAGGTGGAGCGTTTTTGAATGTATAAAACTTTGCACAAATTGTAAAACAGTTAAAAAATTAAAGAATATATGTCAATAAGGGTTCCAAAGTAATATTTTTGAGTGGAGTACCTCAATGATATATTTCGATATCATGTAAGTAATTATAACACTCTGAGGTACGGTTGACCACTTTTTCGATATGACCACTAGAATGTACCGAGTTCAGGATAATTTTAACAGGACGGCAACTATGAGACTGACATAAAATTTTACTGCTCCAAAATTTTTATTATTATTTTTATTTTTTATTTAGCTAGAATTGACTTGATAATCAGGCTGACGTGAATACCCCCATCACTTATTTACAAATAATAAAATTTCAAATGATGATCATATTTCATTATCCATTATCATATAGATTATTTGTTTTATTTACTCGAAGTAAACGCTAATATTTTTCATTTTTCACAATATTAAGAACAACATTTCAACTGCACCAACGCTTTGATCTGTCGAAGCCACAAATAGACCGTTAATTGTGCCACATATGGCAGTAGGAGCAGCAGTCACAACAAGCAACAACCTATTTGCTATTGTTGTTCCTGCCACCACTGGCAACAGCCAGTAAACCAAGCAAACCGAACCAACTAATTAAACGCATTTAAAACTTAAAACACCACAGCCGAGTTCAAGTGGCAAATGGCAACAGAAATAAAAGGAAAAAGAAAAGAAAAAGCAAAAGCAGAAGTGGAAAAATTACAATCAAGCAACACAAAACCACACACTAGAAGAAGAAAAACCCGCCAACTTGACTAGCTAAAGGTAAGGCAAAATTAAAAGTAGCAGTGTTGTGCAACGGCAGCGGCAGCGTCAGTGTTGGCACTTGAAGAATTAGTAAAGTAAATATTTTATTTAAAAATGTTGCCGTGCGGATGTGTGCACTTACGCGCTTTAATGCAATTTAACGAGATGTTTGTGCGTTTGTTGGTTTGTTTGTTTATTTCTGTGACAACCAACATCCAAGTACAGTGATGGTGCATTAGATTTGTTGCACCCACAGCGAGTTAAATATCTGCAAATGTTTATATGAAAAGTGTGGTTGATTGTTGGTTTCAATCTGTCTGTCCCTACACCTCAACCAACTACCTTGATAAAAAAAAACACGCTTACTAATTACTTTCCCTACACTTGAGCTGGTTTCCAACGTCCATTTGTTTACTTTGTGCCCTTCTTTCAAACATAAAACGATTTATAAAAGTTCCAGTGGCGCAGTCAGGCCACGAAAAAGGTTGGGACGCTGGTTATTGTGGACGAATAATATCTTTTAAATTAATATTTGTTTTCTTTTTCTCAGATTAGACGGGATATTGCAGCACCCTCTCATGGAGTTTAAATATGGGTGGGCACGCCTTGAAGGATTCAGGTTTTGTCGTGTGCGCTGCCGAGTGCTGCTGGTGTACCTGGTGTTGATGGGCTATTACTTGTGGTTTGCCAGCATGATTCAATGAATGTGTCCGTTTGAGGGTTGTCATTGCTAAGCTTGATGAAGGTGGCAGCGGAATAACATGAACTGCATTGGAGTGATGTCGCAACCATAAATTTTCTTAGCCGGCATGCGCAGCCCGTGATGTGGGAGACTACGAATTAATAACTCCTTCTTTCGCGAGTGCGGGAAACAGAACAGAGGCTGGTGCCCGGCATTGGCTCATGTGAGCTAGATACATCGTTTGTCGCGAGCAACAGCGGGCACTTGATGTGGCTTGCTGGGCAGTGTTGCTGCTAGGAGGTTTCGGAGGTATGCTTGAGCGTGGACCACGGGACGTCCTTGGACGCGAACAGTAGGGAACTACAAAGAAATTTTGGGGTTGAGGAATGTTGGGTTCTAGCCCAAAGCATCTCGCACGATGCAACATCTTTTACACGTCACATACTGACAAGAGTATGAACGTCTGAGATAGATGCACTTCCGGCATATGCAGCAGAACCACATCCTGGGACCGGGGTTGGGTTCAATACCTTACCGGAGTAGGCGGATTTTGAGCAGTTCAGCTGCAAAGAGCTGCTCCGAGGATGTTAATTTTTGGGAAGGATGCAACAAATTAAGTGCGGTTGCACAGACATGATAGCTCTTGGTCGGAAAAAAATTCGGAGTCGCTCCGGTTTGTGAAGATCATGCAGAATTCTTTCTTTCCTTCACTTCATTTAGTAAAAAGGCTCGATTAAACGTTTAGTATTAAGAGCTTACTTATTAGGGTATTCGTGCCTAAGATCTCACAGAGTATTCCTCACAAACGCAATCAGGACGTCGCTGATAAGGTTTCATTACGCGGAAAGTAAAGCAATAATAGTAAAAAAAACATGAGATCCCTGTTCAGCTCTTAGGCGCTTTCGACCACAAGTTAAGTCAGTGGTCGTAAATTATAACTTCATCAAAGCTTTTTACACAAAGTATGCCTGGAGGCTTTCTATCACATGAACAATCTAACGATTTGTCATGGCTAATGACATCCCATCCTTATATACACCCATGTTATGTTCATAAACATATGCCAGCAATTATATAAAAAGACTTCACATGATTCGAGAGGTAGGCGCCTTCTACCATCTTACCTACACCGTCAACGTAGTCGGTGCATTTGCTTACCACATTCAGCGCTCACGCAGACAGACTATACCTCCGACTCAAATGAAAAAATTACTACATACATATGTAAATATGTATTTTTATATAAATAAATTCGCTTTAGTATGCTAAAGTATGTATAGTTATAAACTTCCCTCTTGCTAACATATTTGTCTCTATTTTCAATAACACATTTTTATACTCAGCTGAGCAGAGCTCACAGAGTATATTAACTTTGTTCGCATAACGGTAATCCGTAACGGCATAAACTAATCGAGATAGATAGATAGATCAAAATGATCTGGGTGAAAAAAGAAATTCATTTAGCCATGTCCGTCCGTCCGTCCGTCCATAAACACGATAACTTGAGTAAGTTTTGAGGTATCTTGATGAAATTTCGTATGTAGGTTCCTGGGTGCTCATCCCAGATCGCTATTTAAAATTAACGAAATCGGACTACAACCACGCCCACTTTTTCGATATCGAAAATTTCGAAAAACCGAAAAAGTGCGATAATTCATTACTAAAGACGGATAAAGCGATGAAACTTGGTAGGTGGGTTGATCTTATGACGCAGAATAGAAAATTAGTAAAATTTTGGACAAGGGCGTGGCACCGCTCACTTTTAAAAGAAGGTAATTTAAAAGTTTTGGAAGCTGTAATTTGGCAGTCGTTGAAGGTATCATGATGTAATTTAGCAGGCACGTTCCTACTATTACTATATATGTGTTAAATAAAATTAGCAAAATCGGATGAAGAACACGCCCACTTTTTGAAAAAAAATTTTTAAAGTCAAATTTTAACAAAAAATTTAGTATCTTTCCTGTATATAAGTAAATTGTGTCAACATTCAACTCCAGTAATGATATGGTGCAACAAAATACAAAAATAAAAGAAATTTTCAAAATGGGCGTGGCTCCGCCCTTTTCATTTAGTTTGTCTAGAATACCTTTAATGCCATAAGTCGAACAAAAATTACCATCCTTGTGAAATTTGGTAGGGGCATAGACTCTATGACGGTAACTGTTTTCTGTGAAAATGGGCGAAATCGGTTGAAGCCACGTCCAGTTTTTATACACAGTCGACCGTCTGTCCTTCCGCTCGGCCGTTAACACGACAACTTGAGCAAAAATCGATATATCTTTACTAAACTTAGTTCACGTACTTATCTGCACTCACTTTATCTTGGTATAAAAAATGGCCGAAATCGGCCTATGACCACGCCCACTTTTCGATATCGAAAATTACGAAAAGTAAAAAAATGCCATAATTCTATATCAAATATAAAAAAAGGGATGAAACATGGTAATTGGATTAGTTTATTGACGCAAAATATAACTTTAGAAAAAACTTTGTAAAATGGGTGCGACACCTACCATATTAAGTAGAAGAAAATGAAAAAGTTCTATAGGGCAAAATCAAAAGCCCTTGGAATATTGGCAGGAATACTGTTCGTGGTATTACATATATAAATAAATTAGCGGTACCCGACAGATGATGTTCTGGGTCACACTGGTCTACATTTTGGTCGATATCTCGAAAACGCCTTCACATATACAACTAAGGGCCACTCACCCTCATTAATACCTTTAATTTGATACCCATAACGTACGAACACATTCTAGAGTCACCCCTGGTCCACCTTATGGCGATATCCCAAAATGGCGTCCACCTATAGATCTATGGCTCACTCCCTTTTAAAATACTCCGTAATACCTTCCATTTGATACCCATGTCATACAAACACATTCCAGGGTTACCCTAGGTTCATTTTCCTACATGGTGATTTTCCCTTATTTTGTCTCCAAAGCTCTCAGCTGAGTATGTAATGTTCGGTTTCACCCGAACTTAGCCTTCCTTACTTGTGTTATTTAGCTTTTCTTGTGCTGCTTCTTCATGTGTGATGCCACATAAGTTCATCACAACACTTGACCCCTTCGTTGATTTGTCTTCGTTTATGCTTAAGTACCTGTAGGTGGCGTGCTTGAAGGGCCTTCTTAACATTTGCCCTGACCCATACTTCTTTTTACTAATTAAGAAACGTTTAAAGGTAAGTATGTGGTTGATGTCTTCAGATTTTTACTTGCTCTAGATATTTGAATTTTTTCTTTATATATTTGCTTGGTCATGGCATTCATCCTACGACATGACATAAACCAAATTGACGCATTTATATTTGAATAAAACGATTTTATCTCAAACTTTTCAAATGTGGTATGTTTAGTTTTGTAGAGCGCAATATGTGTAAGAAGCTCATACATTCATCATTCATTACATCTTTTACGGACCGTTTTAAACTATACAGTTAGTTGATACATCTTAGCGTAAGTACTGGGCACAGAGTTTGCCAGGCCCAGATAAGCGTGAGATAGTTACTTTCACCGCCCGGAAAGCTTCAATTTTCTGGCAATTGTAAAAGCCGCCTTTAAACAATTAAATTTTGGGGTTTGGCATTTTATTTAAAGAAGAATAAAAAAATGAAAGAGTTACTAATTTAGCGTTTTTTTCCACCCTAGTATAGCTAAATAATATAATAATTTTAGTTCTTCCCCCACCCTGTCTGTGTGCCTTCCTTTCGCTCTATAAACTCACTCCCATTGCATGCATTAAAATGTTTATTAAACAAATAATAATGAATTTTCCCTTCTCAAACACTTGCCACAAAGCGCATTAGGGACGCTAATAGCATTGTAAATGTGTGTGCACATAAGAGCAAATGTGCATATGAACATTTTCTATATACATACGAACTATTTAAACATGTGTTCAAATGAATAAATATTCACATACATATTACATATATATGTACCTACTTATATCTACATATCATTTCAATTGAAATATTAGTTTTCCGCAGTCACACATCAGCCCGCATATGTTCTCTAATATTTGTTGTTAGTTTGCTTGCACAAATGTTATCATCCCAAATTGTTGTTGCTTTTGCTTTTGTTGTTTTCTTCTACTACGTTGACAGTCATGTCATTTTCTGTATGTTTTGTGTTTGTCACTTATGCAAATATTACGATAGCTATAATCAACTTATCATCATCATCATGGTCATTAATATCGCTGTCATAATTATCGTAGCAAATAGTTACTACTAAATGCAACATCTGCAACAACAACGTGTGTTTATGCAGTGTTGTATTAAGTACCTAACAACGTTTACAATGACAACTGCTATTGTAGCAAACTTACAACTCTGCTAATAATAAACTTACAAACAACATAATGACACATATGGCCGCTATATAAATGTAATTCTTTTTGTTGTTAATCTTGTTGTTGCACATTAGAAACGCTGTGAATTGCAATATAAATAACACTCGAAAATATGCAGCGCCACGCATATACACCTACACATTTTTTAAACAGGAAGAAGCCCAGCAGGAAAAATTTAGTAGGTTTTGGGGGTAAATTTTTGATAGTAGACACTAGCGGTGGTTGAAAATAGTTTTAAGTTAAACTATAAATCCTATATTTCAATCCGGTCCACGTAACTTCAGAAGAGAATGTAATTTCACCAGAAACAAATATATTCCCGCAAATTGAAAACAGCTTCGTCGACTTCTTATAAGGAAGAACCGAACCGACAAGTTATTGTGTTATTTTCGGCCAATTATCGATAGCGAAACTACCGTTGATAGCTTCGATATTGGCTTCTTATCGCGCAGTCATTGGATTATAATTGGTTAATTTAGGGGCAGGTTACAAATCTCAACGATTTTGTATTTCTCGGTATTTCTTTCATAACAAATCGATGAGTCGTCAACCACAAATCGATAACAATCCGATAAATTTTCGATAACAAATCGATAGATTTTCGATAACTTACCAACTTGATAGCTTGAGAGCAATTCGTTAATTTTTCGATAATAATATATAAATGTTTATAAGAAATCGAACACTTTTCCGATAAATAAGCGATAATTTTTCGATAGTCATCTATAAGTTTTTGATATGATATCGAAAACTTCTTCGATAACTTTCTGAGAAGAATTTTTCTATAGCAAATCAGAAACTTTTGTCAGCAAATCGATAACACGCCGATAATAAATTTCTTCGTTATAATCATTCACGTCTTTATTGGCATTGTTATTATACTGCTCCTTTTCTTCAGTTTGGTGTTCCTTACAATCAGTTCTTCTTTTTCGTTTCGTTTTCTCTATTATATATCATTGATTTGTTTGTCTGCATTCGCTAATTTCCATTAACTAACCTCCCGTCTTATTTCGCTTACGTACATATATATCCCGAATTACGCTGCAGTGTGGTGACTACACTTACACCTACACTTATCCATATATTCATTATACGTCCTTTTATCTACCACTATCAATGCCAGCCTTTTCTTGGGTGGCACAAATAAGCAAGCAAAGGAGATGACTTCGATGATACGATGAGCCGCAAGTTTAAACACTGTGACAAATTCAGTATATTTGCAGACCGAACAGTTTTATCTCGGGGTGTTTGCTCCCGAGTACGCTGGCTTAATATTCTGCAAAAGCCTGCCATTTTTCATTTTTCCAATATAAATGAAAAACGGAGAGTTTAAGTTTTTCAATTAGGATGAAGTCCAACGTCCGCTGGGACTGCTAGTTTTTAATAATGTCTACTGGGAGATTTAAGTTCTAAAACACTCTACTTAGTTCTATGTCATTTAAATTCCTTTTTTACTTCCTTTAACGCTGAATGATGTTGTAGGGTACTGGTAATGGATTAATTTTATTAATTTTATTTATTAACTTTTTTTAATGCGACGTTTGTGGCAGCATATACTTTGTAAATATTATATTACTTTGAATATTGTAATTTTCAATATGTATACAAATATTTATTTTTCAAACTTTGTTTTATTTGTGATTATTAAAAATGCGTTACCACTTATAGTACATTTGAAGATTTTAGATAGAAATTTCAGATAAATATACAGTAAATATAATAAATATATCAGTATCACAAATCAAATTATTCATAATTACTACAGATGTGCTAGCAACCCCTTTTCCAGTACATAAGTATTGCACTACTTCTTCACCTTTCTCTCTTTATTTTCCTCTTTTTCTCTTCCAACTCTTGATGTTTTTCTCTCTGCCATTGTTGTTGTATTAACTGCGGTTCGCCTCGTTCAATAGGCGCGTCACACACATAAATTGCCATGAAAGTCCTCTTACGGGATTTCTCGGGAAACATCATGCTTCAACAAATTTGGACTACATGTATGCTGCTGCTAAGGCGTTGGCAATTGAAAAGTTGGTTAGTGCCTTTTGGCGACATACCACATGTAGGGCATACACTTATTTCAGGCATGCTAACCACGAACGATATCTTTCGTTACGATAATTAACGTTAATTACGACGCAACAAGTCATATCGTTCGTTATTAACGTTATGAACGTCAAATAACGAAATGATTTTGTTTCGTTTTCTGCCATATCAAACGAAATCAAATCGTTTATGTTGATTATTAATTGCAAACTATGCTGCAAAGCTGATGATAGCGGACGAGTCATTCAAGTGTGAAACCATAGCCAAGGCCTGATTGCAAACTTTTCCTCATGATTTTGACAGTACGAACATTTCTCAGAGTATTTTTGACATTACCACCAACGAATTACCAAACAATTAATGGAGTTTGTGTGTGTATGTTCCATCGCTGTTAAGCACCTTACGGCTTTTCACCCCTGGCTATAGACATTGCCGACACAATTCAAACATAAAGTATCAGTTTTTTTGTTAACGTTTTCAACTTAACGAAGGCTTTTTTCGTTTCGGTGTTAAAACGAGATGCAATTTATTTGATAATTCTTTATCGATAATTTTCGAAGTGTTTCAATCGACAACGGGTGGAAATTTTTTGATAACGATTAACTTAGGCGTTAAGGTGCATGCCTGCATTATTTTATTCGGGTTGAATTCTGATAAGTAGAGTAAACCTTTTTCAATATCCAGATAAGGGGTTGGGCAGGAAGATGCGTGTATATTTGACTAGCGCTTTTCTATTTGAAAGGTCATCGTCGTGTTTCTTGATCAAACGTTGGTAAGTGCTAAATCTCATCTTAGTGTTATAGAGATGTCCTTCTAAGCCGCCAAAGAGCCGCTGTGTTTAGATGACCAGATTTTTTTTGTGGTGTTCCGGTTTGTGCAATTCGGAAAAACGTATGCTAAGCATCCTTTTTTGAGCTCTTTTATAGGGGGGGGGGCTCTAACACAATAGATGTTCAGAAGTCCATAAGGAACATCCGTGGGCAGTTTTGATGACAGTATTTCTGCAGGCCTTTAGCCTTTCTAATTGGAGTGGCCGCTAATTGATTTGTAAGTTTGTAGAAGATGTTGCTTTATTTGCTCTCCTTTTTCTATTTCCTTTTTGTGATAGGAACACGCCAACTCACGAGAGAGCTGAGAAGAGCCCACAGAGGACTTTATTTCCAGAAAGAAAACGCCATTAGTGTGAACCATCTAAAGCGTTTAGGATCTGTATCCTCAGACTCATACTTAAACTATTTGATTTACGCAACGTTCCACAAATTCTGTAAAGCAGTGTCATATATTTCATATATGTTGTATATGTTCACATTGAAGATCTGTCAAGCTAAAATATAGCCAGAAGGTTCCAAATCCAAGATTATAAATCCACCCTTAGTCAATTTTTTTATAGAAGTATAAATACATTTAAATTATATTGTTTTGTTAAATTTTTTTTATACATATGTACTATGTTTATGAATTTTGTTATTTTATAGAGATAATTTTTCTTTCCATTTCTTAATTTAGCTTCAAATTTATTAAGTTCTCTTGCCTTATTGACCGAGTACGTGCTGCGGTCTGTTTTATTACTGATAATACCAAATATTCCATAAAACAACAGCTGTGTCACTATTTCAACTTCAACGCAAACACTCCGTGTCTAAATAAATTCAATTATAACATACATTAATACTTACATATCTATTTGTAATCGTGCATTCTTTAAACGTACTATTTATATAAACGCCCATTTGTCTACCCGCAACAAGTTTAGATGTCTGTATGTTTCTATTAGCAGATAGCCCATCTAGCAATCTAGTCTAAGAATTATTTCATAGCGTTTTTCTTTTCTGAAGAAATTGTGTGCCTAATTAATGGCAAAGCTTTAGTATAGAGTTACTCCTACCCCAGAAAATGTGTTCAGTAATTTATAGTGGCATGCAAAGAACATAAATGGCTACCCCGTGTATTAGCTGATTTTGCCAACGACGAACAAACGGTCCGATCAGCTGGATTATCAGGTTTGCACTGACATCGCCGGCCATTAATCAATTAAAAAGTGTAACGCTTTTGCGTTGCGCGAAGGCAACAATTTTCACAAAAGAACGAAATACCCCATAAGGCGTTCCTGCTTTTCAGAATATAACGAAAAATATATTTAAAACCCTTGCGCGGCGTACAAAGACGTAACACTTTTGCCAGAAAAGAAAATGCCTATAGAGAGTCTCTGACTGAGAAAGGGTTTTTTCATAGTGTTCAAACTTATTGATTTCTCCCTGCGAAAGATAATCTTTGGTTATGGAAGAATAATAATTTCTTACTTATAAAATCTTTGCAATGAATTACCCGCTGAAATTCTTTACTTTTATTTCCTGCTTTTAGGTATGTCTATTTTTTTATCTCAATTTTAGAACTCACTCTTCCGATTATATATTTATTTCTCATTGCAAAAAAAAGTTTCCACGCTTATTGAAATTTATATATAACTTTCAGTACTCCTATGTCATAGACTTTTTATTTGTTAAGAGTTACTTGTTAGCGCTGTATTTATTCATAATGTACAACACGGTCATGCTTTCGTTTACAGTTGCTTTTGTTGTTTTTTTGGTCACCGAGCACCCGCATTGCATACTGATCACCAAATGGTATTAGAATTAGACAATTTTGATGTAAACATTTTCACGCCAACCAACCATGAGCTTTGAATAATTTGTTACAGTGCGACTTTTGTTTGGTGTTAAACGTTTTTTTGGTCTGCAAATCAATTACTTAACACATTAACATTATCTGAATTGAGTAGACGTTTTGAGCTGAAACGTTATAGAACACTGCATTAGCGACTGTTTTTAGACTTGGCGCTTTTGTGGAGCTTGGGTAGACTTTGGAGATATTCACAATACAGAAAGTGAAAAAACATTTTATAACGATTCCTGCAAAAATTTGTAAAAATCGTTCAGTACTAACATGAATGCACCTCAGTCCTCAGATATGCAATTTTCTGAACAGCTAATGTACATGCAAGTGGGCCATCTACCAGCTAGTGTTTTTAGTGTTTTAGATTTTAAGGTGAGTTATATAAACTCTCGCTCGACAGATGAAAACTCACGTTCTATAAGTCGTTCATCTACCTGTTCTGACGTATGGCGCGAAGCTCATTAACAGTGTCTAGCGAAAAAGATGGCCCTTGGAATGTTAAAGAGTAATGTTCTCATCTCAGGCTACATTTCGGTTCTAACTGGCTATACTGAAATCAGTACTGCAGATTGGTAGTACATCATATAACGTGCATTTCTAGGGTCGGTCACGACCACTGCCTCTGTCCTGGACTCGTGTACATATCAATTGAGTTTGATTTTGAGCGACGGCCAACCATACACAGCTGGATACGTCGTGACGTCATGATAGCACTGTCGGGTAGACCCTATTATACCCCATAGTTTAAATTACCCTATCAGAGCGTACACCAAATGAAAAAGCTAAAATGTGAATTCAAGCGAAATTTCTGTAAATTTTTGACATTACCAGCAAAGACCTATTGACACAACTTAGGCACGAATTCTTGATTCCGAATTAACTATTTCCACAGCTAAATCAACGAAAAATTTAGCAAATGCATCACTATGTAGTAGCCGCTGCTAACCTCACAATTGTTACGGTCAGTCACACGAAACCCCACGATTTCCAGTCAAAATCTGTTTAAATAACGAGATTTCCGACACGTCAGGGATACATAGTGAGAGTCTGTTGATATTACAGAGAGATTATTCGCTGTGGAAATTTGACAATTGGAGAATCACGTTCTTGTCTTTTTTGCAGAATATTGTAGCCCGTAGAGTGGGCAGACCAACGTTTCTCTCTGTTGAAATTACCAAGACATTGTCGTTCACTCATTGACAAAAATTTTCTGCTTAATAACCATATGCGTTTTAGTTCTTACCGCAATGTGACATATGGTCAATAGTACGAACAGCCCCGATGTATGATTTTACTAGCATCAACTTCTTTTCGACGTAGCTGAAAAATGAAATGATGAAATTTTTCTAATCTGCTTGGCTGTAGACTATATAAATTTTCAGATATGTGTCACACATATTTAGGTTATACGCTCCCTCAGCATGCTATAAACTTTTCAAATATTATACCATTACATAACTAAACATACTTAAAACAAACAAAACACTTTCAATTTCTAAAACTGAAAAAGATTTTAGCTTTCGTTTCCTTTAGCTTTTTCGTTATGAAAATATTTGCACATACAGCAGCGAACGGAGAAATAGTATAGTAATTTGTTTGAAATAAAAATTCATATGGCAGGCATCTAGAAACGAGGTAACCTGCGCTTATGGAATATACTGGTGTACCACCTATTACCTGTCTGCCACTTCAGCAATATGGTCTTCGACCGTAAATTCGCATAACGTAGCTCAGCATCCTGGCTGGGGACTATGTTGGAGGCAACGACTGTGGTGGCACTAGCCAAACACAGTGCAGAGCATTATCGTATCATCGAGACTCGTGGAACCATCAGAAGAATGATCTCTTACGTCTACGATTATTCGATTGGGCTCCATGATGCTGTGGATCTACTGAACTGGTTTAATGTTTTTTTTCTGAAATGAATATTTTCTTCCTTTGCAAGCACTTGACACCTGGCCGTTGCAGATAACCCGGCCTGCTAGCTTGTCAAATTCGTGTTTCCAGAATCGACGCAGAGTTTCCTTTAACTCAAGGATGTATCTTTGAAATCTCTTATGAACCTGATTATAAGGTTTATGAACCAAGGTAGAATAAAGAATAGTATGCCGTTTTTTTCCACCTCATTCTAAGTCTTATTTCTCATATAAATCGGATTGAACTTATGATAAAACACTATATTACTTTAAATTCGTTTATTCAACCTATTTTCAAAACCTTATTTCTTAGATACACAAATGGTATTATACTCGATATTCATTATCTGCTCCTTCGTTCAGGTACAGCACAAGTACATGAATACTTTTCGAAAGTTTTTCTAACGGTGCCCATGGCTCTATTATATGGTTGGACTCATCTCATCAGCTGATTTTATTTTTCATATCACTGTGTGTAGGGATTGTCAAAAGGAGATGGCAAACGCTATGTAACCAACGCATTGACAATTATTTACTAATTTTTTTATAAATTTAAAACTTAATAAAAAATTGTGTTCACATCACTTGCAAAGAATTGCAGAGTTTTATGTTTTCTTCCATTCCATTCGCCTAACACCACCAACACGCAGATATTGACAATCTGACAAGGTAAGTGTTGCTGCAGAGATGAGCAACCATATAGTTGAACCATGACGGTGCCGATGTAGTGAGTAGTTCGACGCAGCCCAGAAAATGTATATACCATTAAATATACTCTTCCAAATTTGATTCGCTAGATGTGCCAGATGTCATTGATCGTGTGAACACGTAACTTCCGCCAATGGATAAGAAAGTAAAAAAACATTCACTAAGAACTCTAAATATACTATGCTCAGACAGTGAGCCATTTTCGTATCGTGTTTGAAAGGACAAAAAATATATTTTCCTATCAAAACTAGTTTGTCGGTATTCTAATTTTTATGAATCTAAAATGAAACCAGTTTTCCATAGTATGTCAGTTAATATTAAGAAAATTTGTCTGACTAGGGAAGATAGTATCCGTTTATTTTAGGCTAAACACTTATTTTTTATTTTTCTACTCAGGGATGAAGTTATTTTATTTACTTGAGGCTTTCTTGTAGCGTAAGAAGTCTAAAATAAGTCGTTATTATAAGGCGTATGATATACTATATTTACCTATACTAAGACTAATCCGTCAGAGGTGAAACAAGTATTCCTTATTGCATACAACCGCTGATGTAGTTTTGCTGGGAATATATTAACATAAACACATGTATGTAGTAAGTAGTTCCCTTGCACATTGGTAAATGTTATTAAATTTTCATAAAATTAATATTCATAAACATTTTCCAAATGTAAATAAAACCCACACCACCATTTGAGCAACTTTTCTTTTGTTTTCATTTATAAAACATTTTGACTACAAAATAAAACAGTAATTTTCTTCCCATTAAATGTTTTGTGTTATTGCTGTAGTTACGCATTACTTTAAATGCATTTTATTTTTCTCCTTATCGATCAAAGTTTGATTGTTCTACAACTTTGTACATAACAAGTTGTAAAAATTACACAAAATAATCGTTAATATCAATATTCAAATCGAAATCACGCCAAGCCACTAATGCCCCAAAAATAATTCACTACGTTTACGATTTGTCGTAGTCGTGAGCCGCCTTATTTGTATGCAAAACGCGGCAGTGAGTCCAAAACGTTGGTAGGTGGATAGACGTGTCATACACGGCAGATAAGTCTGGACGTATGAAATATATGCGTGAGAATGTGTGTTGGAGTAGCTAAATACAAGTTGTATTTTATACTCAGCTGAGCAGAGCTCACAGAGATATTAATTTTGTTCGCATAACGGTACCCCGTAACGGCATAAACTAATCGAGATAGATATAGACTTCTATATATCAAAATGATCTGGGCGAAAAAAGAAATCCATTTATCATGTCCGTCCGTCCGTCGTCGTCTGTCGGTGAACACGATAACTTGAGTAAATTTTGAGCTTTCTTGATGAAATTTGGTATGTAGGTCCTGGGTCGCTCATCTCAGATCGCTATTTAAAATGAACGAAATCGGACTATAACCACGCCCACTTTTTCGATATCGAAAATTTCGGAAAAACCGAAAAAGTGCGATAATTCATTGCCAAAGACGGATAAAGCGATGAAACTTGGTAGGTGGGTTGACTTATACGCAGAAAAAAATTTTTTAAAATTTTGGACAATGGGCGTGGCACCGCCCACTTTTAAAAGAAGGTAATTTAAAAGTTTTGCAAGCTGTAATTTGGCAGTCGTTGAAGATATCGTGATGAAAATTTGGCAGAACATTACTCGCTATTACTATATATCTGCCAAATAAAATTAGCAAAATCGGATGACGAACCCGCCCACTTTATTTGTTAAAGTCAAATTTTAACAAAAATATTGAATATCTTTACAGTATATAAGTAATTATGTCAAAATTCACTCCAGTAATGATATGGTGCAACAAAATACAAAAATAAAAGAAAATTTCAAAATGGGCGTGGCTCCGCCCTTTTCATTTAATTTGTCTAGAATACTTCTAATGCCCATATGTCGAACAAAATTTACCAATCCATGTGCAAATTTGTAAGGCATTGCTTCTATGATGGTAACTGTTTTCTGTTGAAAATGGGCGAAATCGGTTGAAGCCACGCCAGTTTTTATACACAGTCGACTCACGTGCCTTCCGCTCGGGCCGTTAACCGATAACTTGAACAAAAATCGATATATCTTTACAAACATAGTTCCGTACTTACTCACTTTATCCGACTATGACCACGCCCACTTTTTCGTATCGAAAATTCGCCAAAAAATGAAAAAAATGCCATAGTTCTATCCTAAATACGAAAAGGATGGATGAAACATGGTGATTGGATTGGTTGTTTGAGCAAGTACACAAAAAAAAAAAAACAAAAAAAAAAAAACAAAAAAAAAAAAAAAAAACAAAAAAAAAAAAAAAAACAAAAAAAAAAAAAAACAAAAAAAAAAAAAAAAAAAAACAAAAACAACCAAAAAAAACAAAAAAAAAAAAAAAAAAAAAAAACAAAACACAAAAAACAAAAAAAAACAAAAAAAAAAACAAAAAACAAAAAAAAAAAAAAACAAAAAAAAAAAAACAAAACAACAAAAAAAAAAAAAAAAAAATAAATATGTAACTTTAGAAAAACTTTGTAAAATGGATGTGACACACCCACATATTGAGGTAGAAGAAAAGGAAAAAGTTATCTAGCGATTGAAATCAACAGCTCTTGGAATCATGCTCGCTAGGCATACTGTTCGCGGTATTACCTTATGTAGTAAATAGAATTAACAAATGATGTTGCTGGGTCACCACTGGTCCTACATTGGTCGATATCTCGAAACGCCTTCACATATACGACTAGGGGCCACGTCACCTTTTAAAACCCCTATTAATACTTTGAATTTGATACTAAACACAGTCTAGAGGCCAGCCGCCTGGTCCACCTTGTAGTGGCGATATCTCGAAAAGCGTCCACCTGATAGACACGAAGGCCCACTCCCTTTTAAAATACTCATGAACACTTTCGGTAGCATACCCATATCGTACAAATCACATCTAGAGTCACTCCATGGTCCACTCGTATGACTATATCTCGGAAAAGTCGCCCCACCCTATAGAAAAACTAGGCCCACGTCCCTTTTAAAAATACTCACTAAACCACCTTCATTTGAGACCCATGATTCTCGTACAGCACATTCTACAGCACCACTCATCCACTTTATGGCGGATATCTCGAAAAGGCGTCCACTATAGAACTATGGCCACTCCCTTTAAAATACTCTTAATACCTTCCATTTGATACCCATGTCATACAACACATTCCAGGTGTTACCCTAGCTTCATTTCCTACATGGCGATTTCCTTATTTTGTCTCCAAAGCTCTCAGCTGAGTATGTAATGTTCGGTTACCCGACACTTAGCTTCCTTACTTGTCTGTTTGTATTCTAGTGTATTGTTCTGCATCTATTTTTGAATCTTCAAACACGCGGCTGGCCGCTGACTTAAAGACTTTTTGCAAATACGTAAAAAAAGTGATGTATTCCTATATTACTTATGAGGAAGTATTAAAATGGCATATCGGCCCAATTCTACAAAGATTTACAGCGATAGTTTTTCTTCATCTGCATAGACTTTAATCTTAAGACGGATGAGTGAATGTCACTCTATTTGCGCGATTTAGCCTCTTGATATTGCTATCATTCGATATCTTTGATAGACACCTACCGCACATTTTTGTCGATTTGCTTAAAAATGCAATTACCAATGGAACATTAATCGATTATTGCGTCCGTGTCTGTTGTTTTCAATAAATAAATGGTCAGTGATGTCTCTCATTAAAATAATTGTGTGTTTAAACACTTAGCCCGCAACATTGAAAGAAGTCGCTTGATGCAAACACAAATTAAACTCCCAGTTTGGTCAATCAATCCCCACTTTGTGTTTAACGACTTTCTTTTAAACGTGTCGATCACAGTTCTGTGAAGTGTTTGCTGATGCTATCCATCGCGAATTCATACAAGTGAAAAATCTTTCTATTCGCCACCATTGGCATACCGAACTGTCAAAATAATAGTGTGACAGGAGAATGGCTGTCGCGAATGCCAGAGATATGGAAGAAAGGTTTGTTTTTTGCTCGCGGTTAATAAAGTGTATTCGCGCATACAAATTGCCCATTTGTGTTTTAAACGAACTTTTCTTTAAACGTGTCTATAGAAATCAGACTTTATATTGATTTCTTTTTTTTGGCGGCCACCCGTGGTGTGGCCCCACCGTGGTGTGTGGGTAGCGTGCTCCGCCTATCCACAGGGGGGGGGGTAATGCCCTGTTCAACTCCCGGGCAAAGCACATCAAAATTTTAGAAATAAAATTTTTCAATTAGATAGAAAATTTTTCTACGTCGGGGGTCGCCCCTCGCATGTTTGCAACCTCCGGGTGTATTTCTGCCATGCACAGCTCTCAGTGAAAACTCATCTGCTTTGCAGATGCCCGTTCGGAGTCGGCATAAAACATGTAGGTCCCGTCCGTCAATTTGTAGGGAAAATCAAGAGGAGCACGACGCAAATTGGAAGAGAAGCTCGGCTTTTTTGTTTTTATGTTTCTCTTAGATCTCTTCGGAGGTTATCGCGCCTACATTATTTTTTTATTTTTAATAAGATAATATGAGCAGCCAGTCAGCTACATTTTAAAGTTTGTAAATAATGCAAGTACCAGCTTCACCAAAAAATTTTGAAAATAG